>CM052714.1:68181942-68196826 GCA_028551405.1 Uromys caudimaculatus
TATGGGAATGGGTGAGCGGGTAGGTGGGAGGAGGAATTCCCTCACAGAGGCGGGGAGGGCGAGGGGACACGGGGGTTCCAAAGAAAAGGGGAATCATCGGAAATGTAAATAAAATATCAAAAAAAAAAAAAAAAAAAAAAACAAGAAGAGTTTTCGTTTTTTAAAATTTTTTTTTTTTCTCTAACAAGGAAGTTAGACTTCTCTCCTTATGAAAATTGGAATTAATCAGGAAATTAACAGTGTCCTTACTTTCTTGGCTGTATATTCAGAGATGACATCTTGCTGTCTGGATTAAATCCCAGAATTGGTCCAAGATCTAAATCAGATGTGCATCAGAGACATCAGTGGGCTCATAAGTAAATATTATCAAACAGCCCTTTCCATATTTCTTATAACAATATACATTATAGCTACAAGAAAAATAGATGATAGCCTTAACAAGTTAAGTGACCTACTCTAGCTTCTGTTTCATCTATAACCATCTGGCTGCACCTGCATCCAAGCTGTAACCCCATATATTATTACCATTACCTATCATCCTCTGCATTTCTGCTCCTCCTACCTCTGTACAGTTTACCCGAGAACTGGAGAATGAACTTAACTGGAAGCATGGGTTTAGAATGGATGCTGTAATTGTTTGTTGGCTAATGAGAAGTATCAGAAATATACCACCTGACATTATATAAGAGTTATAAAACAAACTAGTGTAACCAGCAAGACAAACTGGTATGTAATAATTGATGACCACAGAGTACTGGACCATCCAGAGAAGATAAAAATATGTTCATAATCTTATGAAAAAAAAGAAAAGAAATATAATGAAAAACTGAGACAAAATTTATTTTTATTTCATAGTTCACTTACTTACATAGAGTCCCTCCTTCATGTCCCAGGATCTAGGAAGCAGGGTAGAGGATGACAAAATGCCAGCAAATGACACAGAAAACTTGAAGAAAAAGGGTTCAGAAAATAATATTGTGATGCTTTCTGTTCCAATGTGACTTAACATTAACAGTGTGAACTGGTATCATGAGTAACTTCCCTGCTTCCTTGTCCATAGCCATGCTGTGCCTTCTTGTTGTGATGACTGGCACTAATAATGGTGCAGAAGGCCTGAGATTTCACTTACTACCCAGTGTACATTTCCACAGCCCTCTCCTGCCAGGATCTTTGACATTTCCTCTAAAAAATACATTCGAAAGGAAAAAGAAAGGATGCAATTGAGTTTTCTTTGCTGATTTTTGCTCCAATCTTTCAAAAATACCTAACACTCTGGTTTGAGATGGCAACCTCAGCATCAGAAGTCAGACTGTATCAAATTGCCTGTTTGACTTCCTTCCCCAAGCCTGAGGTGACCATATGAGGATGGGGGCTCAAAATTACATTCACTAGTTACCCTAGATATCTGGAAGAATCTGACAATATGTGAAGAAGACAGTTACAAACATTATCCTATAGTTTGGATATTAACTGTCTTTCCCAAAACTCCAGTGTGGAATCTTGGTCCCATGTGTACCAGAGTTTATGCTACCCAAGTTGTTAGGGTCAGAACTTGTTAGAGCCTAGGCTGATCTTAACAGCCAGGCTCAGTCACATATCATCGATAGGTCAATTACACAAACAAGTAATAGTGACAGGTAGATAAATGAGATCTATTCATTATGGCCACATTACGAAGAACAAAGCCATGATACCATGACACCTCCAGTTCATTTTTGGACTCCTAAGATGAGGTTTTGATTTAATTAGAGAATGTAAGGCATGCATAGCTAACAACCCTGGTCAAGGTGTGGTCTTGCCCATTACTGTCCAGTCTCTTCTGACAAGGTGTCAAAACTATGTGACACTCCCCCTGGAATACAAACTTTCCTCCTCCAGCATGAGACTCCTGAAAAAAATTCCAGTTTCTTAGGTGCTCTGATTCAAAGCAAAGGGATCTAGTTTTTTGCAGCATGTAGTTGCTACTGCACTACCTTAAGCTCTTGACAAACAGCACTACCAGCACCACCATATTTCCTTCAAATCCACGGATGAAACACACACACACACACACACACACACACACACACACACACTCATACATATACATGCATGCACGTATGCACACATGAGTATGAGCAATTAGCTTATTTTTTTATATGCTTTAGCTCAATGGCCAGGCTCTTCTAAGCCTTCCTTGGATTTTGTGCCCTTCTTTTCACTCCCAAGTCAACACCTCTAATTCTGCCCTGTATTTAATTGCCTGGTTACCTTCTCCTTGTTTAGCCCCTTAAATCTTCCCTTAGCTTAATTATGTTTTTAAACTCCTGCCTGTTACACCAGACCCAGTTGGGGAGGTGGCCAATGGCCATTCCACTCAGGATCTCACATGGCTGGCTCTTTCTCCCTCTGAAGCATGCTGAAAACCTCTTCTCCTCCCTTGAGTCTGCTAGCCTGCCTGTGGGGGAAACTGGAAGCCCTGCCTATTCTGCCCAGCTAATTGGCTGCTAGCATTTTATTGATCAATTAAGAACCAATTGGGGACTAGGACCTTCAGTGTTCACACACAGATTCCCAATCAAAGCATCAGAATCACCGCCTACACTTCTTTTCTCAGAGTATATTTCTGCCAAGACAGTTATACTCACTGGTAAGAACTAAGAGATTGGGGCATGAGGCTCTGCCCTTATCAATGGATTAACCCATTGGTGGGCAATTGGAAAGGGTGGAACCTTTGGTGGTGGTGGGTTACTGGGAGGAACTAAGTCACTGAGATCATGACCTTGTCATAAGCCCCTATCCCTCTCCTGGTCTCTCCTTTCCAGCTGTCATGATTTGAGCAGCAGATGTCCTGCCTACTGACAGTACCACATACTGAGCCGCCTGAGTATGCAACTCAAAGGAGATCATTCCTCAACTCTTATGACTTTTTTTGCCCCTCAGGTATTTAATCATTGGATGGACACACTTTTGTCAAAAAGGCCCCACTCCATGCCAATCATTTTTCTATTAGCTAATAAAGTTAAGCAATCACTCAGTGTCTTGGAAAGACACAACAGTACTAGTCTGCAGCATGTGGAAAGGTGTGCTTAGACAGTACAGGGCAGCCGGGCCTGCAACATCTCCACACAGAGAAATTCAAACAGAAAAGAAAATATCCTGGCTGACCCTTTCTCCTTTATTTCCTGCCAACATTGGCGACTACCTAGCTGACAGTGGAAGAGAGGACTATACTGCTTGAAGCTTTAGATCTAAGCAAACATCCTGCATAAGACAAATCAACATACTTTTGACTGGGTCTTGCCGATTGAGAAAGAAAATGCATCACAGAGTCAGCCAAAGACAAAATTAAGAAAATTCCTCTGGGGCCAGGGAAGACAAGTTTTATCCTCAGTTCCTATTTAAAGAACCAGGCATGGTGGTTTACCTTCATAATTCCAGCCCTGAGGAAGCAGATAGAGGCAGAACCTTGGGGTTTTCTGACCTAACTGAACCAGTGAGCCCTATTCCTATGAATGACATTGTCTAGAAAAACAACGTCAAAGGTTTCTAAGGAAGAGATTCTCTGCTTTCATGCACACATGTACTTATATACACATAGTATATACATGTATACACACCGGCCAGACACTGTCACAGTTTGGGTGGGGCACACAGAACAATGCCCTGAAACACAGCTGCACACCCTGAGGACAAAGCCCTTCACCTTAGCAGGAGGCCCATGTGAAGCAAAGCTCCAACAAGGACAGATGTGAGCACTCATATCCCTCTTGACCTATGGACAAGAGCAGAGGAGAGCTCTCGTATCCCTCATGATCTGTGCTGCCCTGCACATACCCTCTCTGCGTGCTGCTAGCTGTCATTGTGTCCAAAGGTAAAAATAGCTCCACTTTCAAGCTTCACCTCCATAAATTAGGACAAGGGTTAGAGGCCAAGGCTCTAGCAGAGGAATCCTTACTTGCAACAATGGAATGGCCCCTGGGACCATGAGGAGGTTAGTCCCCAGGGACAAGTGATTGATTTGCCTGGACTAGGCTCCTCTGGCTGAGGGCACCACCCACGAACAGACCAGAGTAGTTCCTGCATAATCAGTGAGCTTTGAGAAATGAGCACATTCAGTACAACCTATTAATCTTTGTGGGGAAATGAATATAATTGCTGTCACTGTTAAAAGACAGTATTTTATTTTAACTTACCCAGTAGCATGTGGTTAAGGCAAGGTGACATGGGGAGACACAGTCTTTTGTGGGACTGGGGCAGAGCTTTTGCCAATGACATCAGGTAATTATGAAGAGACAGTAGCCCTTCTTCAAGTTTAGTAGGAGCCGAAGGCCTCCTGTCCCTCATCATGCCCACATGGAAGGAAAGAATTGTATGATAGACATGAGCAGAGTATACATTATTCAAAGAGATGTCTTCAAAGGAATTCTTTAAATTACAGTTGTCTAAGATCATGAGTCTCAAAGCCTACAGTGAAGGCTAGGGGTGAGAAGATATGACCAGCAAAGGCATGGTTCCTGGCTAATTTGTTGTTTATAGGAGGTAGCATCTGATATCCTGGGGAGAGGACATTTTTTGTGACTCCTCAATACTGTCACTGCCCCTTCTCAGAGCCCAGGGGAGTCACTGTCCCTTGACCTTAAGGCAAGGTCACAACATAACAAGTCTGCCTTGATCTCAGGGAGCCTGGCTTAAGTACACCTTTCACATTCCTAAGTGAAAGCACCTAAAATCAGTAACTGCTGTTTCCAAACCCTTAAGAGATTTTCACTTATTGTTTTAGACAGAGTCTTTTAGATCACAAGCTGAACTTGAACTCATTATATATCTGAAAGTGACCATCAAGTCCTCATCCTCTTGCTTCTGCCTCCCAAGTACTGTGACTACAGATGTCCACCATGGTAAGTTTGTGCTTGGTATAAAATTTAGGGTTGCATGCACAGAGCAAGCAGTCTACAAACTGAGGTCAGCCCCAGGTTTTTCTTAAGCTGGCCGATGTTTTAGTGGGAAACCACAGGGAAATGGCATATGTCTACTTCTCCATGATTAGACTAGTTTCATTCAGATTCTCAGGACTACCTGAAGACTTGTGGTTACCAAGAGCACCTTTTTAAAGCTAAGACATAAGAATAAGTATGGAAATGAGTGAAGGTTAAAGAATTTTAAAAACTTACAAACTTGATTATATCAATATTAGAATGGTTGTATTATATATATATTGTCTATTTCATTTCTTTATATAAAGTGCTTTGTATTAATTTTTATAAGAGGAATCACTAATCATTGTTGGTGGGAGCATAAGCTAGTGCAACCACTCTGGAAATAAATGTGGAGATTTTTTTCAAAAAGTTAGAAATATGACTTAGCTATACCACTCCCAGGAAAAAGTGCAAGGACTGTATACTCTTTGCACATCTATGTTTATCTCTTCAGCATTAATTACTTTTTGTTACTGTGACTAAAATCAACTTAGGGAAGAAAGAGTTTATTTTGGCTCATGCTTCCAGAGTGAGGGTCCATAAGTGGTGGAAAGCCATGGCAACAGGTGTCTGCAGCAAGAAGCTCTGAGAGCTACTGAAAGAATGCAGTAAAGACAGAGATCTGGAACTGAAGCAAGACTATAAACAAGTGGTTCTCCCTTGTTAACACAGTTCTTCCTGTTGTGGTGACCCCTTACCATAAAATTGTTTTATTGCTACTTTATAACTGTGATTTTGCTACTGTTATGAATAATAAGGTAAATATCTGATATGCAAAGTATCTGATAATGCAACCACAAGGGGGTCATGACCCACAGGTTGAGAAACTCTGCTATAAACTCTCAATGTGTGCCCCAGGTGGTATATTTCTTCCAGTGAGGTTGCACTACCTCCACAAACACTACCACCACCTGGAGACCAAGTGTTTAAAAGGCTGGTCCTAGGGTAGACATTGGCCACCATTGTGCTCTTTCTTTAACAGCTAGGAAAAGAAATCCTCCTAGATGTCCACTGACAAATGAATGTATGAGGAAAGTGTGAGTGTGTGTGTGTGTGTGTGTGTGTGTGTGTGTGTGTGAGGATTTTATTCAGCTTAAAATGTAAAATGTACAGGTAAATGGATGAAATCAGAAAATATTACAATGAGTGAGATAACCCAGAGTCATAAAGACCAATGCTGTATGTTCTCTCTTATATGGAGATCTTAGTCTCTAAATTGTTAATATGCCATTTGTGTCGGTATCATTACCTATGGAGAGAGTGCTGAGTGAGGTTACTAAGTGTATAGCAACCAAAACCAAAACAGTCTCAAGGAGCAGATAGAAGACTCAGATCAATATTGAGACATCATGAAATAAAGTCCTGACCAAAGCTTGCCAAGTGATCAGAGGAGCTCTGTTGAAACTGTCATACTGGAGTTTGTGAATGGGCGATATCCATGTGGGGCAATGGTCTCTTCTTGGATGAGCTTCTGTCTACTCATTCCCACTGTAGGCATTTTTATACCATGGGATAAACAAATGTTTATCCGTTAGAAATTATTTACCACCTCCCTCCTCTCAAAAGTATAGTATTTTTAATACCCATGCCTTCGTTAGGATTGCTATTGCTGTAATGAAACACTATGACCAAAACAACTTGGTTGAGAAGTTGGGGGGGGGGGGTTATTCACTTATACTTCTACATTATAGTTCACCATCAAAGGAAGTCAGGACAAGACTTAGGGGAGTAACTTGGAGGCAGAAGCTGATTCGGGGTCCTTGGATAGGTGCTGCTTACTGGTGTGTTTCCCCCTGGCTTGCTCAGTCTGCTTTCTTATAGAACGTGGGACCACCAGCACATGGGTGGTGCTGTCCTCAGTGGGCTAGGCTCTCCCCTATCATTCCCTAATTAAGAAAATGCCTTACAGCCAGGTCATAAGCAAGCATTTTCACAACTGAGGTTCCCTCTTTTCAGATAACTCTAGCTGGTTTCAAAGTGACATAAGACTAGCCAGCACAATCCTTAAGTCACTTGCTGTCCCCATTTTCCCTTTTATGTGAAGAGGTACTAATTGCCTAAGACAGGAAGCTTTGGAAAGAACTTGAAACAAATATGTTTGAGTCTGGTATAAAGGTTAGGGTTTTATTGCTCTGAAGAGATACCATTACCATGGAAACTCTTATAAAGGAAAACATTTCATTGAAGCTGGCTTACAATTTCAGTGGTCCATTCCATTATCATCATAGTGGGATGATAATACAACATCCAGGCAGATATGATATTGGAGAAGGAGCTAAGAGTTCTACATCTTGATCTGAAGGCAGCAGAAGGGGACTGTGTGCCACACTAGGTATAGCTTGAGCATAGTAGATCTTAAAGCCTCTCCCTGCAATGACACATGACCTCCAGCAATGCCACACTTCCTAATAGTGACACGTCCTATGGGTCAAGCATTCAAACACAGGAGTCTATGGGAGTCATACCTATTAAACCACCACAGGGGCCATTTCCACTCCTAGAATCTACTTTCAACAATTGCAAACATCACTTGACAGTCTACTAAAATAGTTTAAATTACAGGGTCAGGAGAGATGGCATCAGAGGTAAAAAGTACTTGTTATCAAGCCTGAGGATGTGGCAGAACCTTCCCCTAATGAATAAAGATTTCAGAGAACCAATCACTGGGTAAGAAGTAAGTGGGACTCCAGGGTTGAAGAGAGGAAGAGGGGAGGCAGGAGAAACTTACTTCTTTTTGGACAGGAGAGGGCATGGAATAAATTTAAGTAGTGGAGGCCCCCGGGTTCAGGCGGTGGATCTGCTGGATCGATACAGGAGGATTTATAACTTAAAATAGCTTACACCATTAGGTTGCTAGTTGCTGTGCCCAGCAATTGTGTTACCTTTTGATTCTTTTTTTTTTTTTTTCTTTTTTCTTTTTTTTTGAGACAGGGTTTCTCTGTATAGCCCTGGCTGTCCTAGAACTCACTCTGTAGACCAGGCTGGCCTTGAACTCAGAAATCCACCTGCCTCTGCCTCCCAAGTGCTGGGATTAAAGGCATGTGCCGCCTTTGCCTTTTGATTCTTAACTAAGATTGTGTGGTGTTTCCTTCATGTGGTGACTCAGCTGGGTTCCAGAGAAAGGTGTGGTGGCAGGGCACCCCAGCCAGCGATGTGAATTTGGACATGACATCGGCCTGCCATGGGAACTTGGTGAGTGTGGTGGAGAGATTTCAGAGCTCTGAGTCAGAGGGTCTGCTGGTCTGAGAACAGGGTCAGCCTGTCTGCCAGGTAGAGAACAGGGCTAATGCCCTGGTGGCGGTAGTGTGGATTGATTTTTAAAATATTTTACACAACATGAGGACTTGAGCTCAAAATCTGAAACCACATGGTAGAAGTGCTCCCATGACCTCCACACTTGTGGTGGTGTATGCGTTCTTACATCCACACCCACATTAAAACGTGAATAAGTAAAATGTAATAACGTACATTTTAGGAGTGTATTTGTCTAGAGGAAAAGGAACTAGGAAGGGGACCATGAGAAGGGTTAGGAGTTATAAGGGAAGAGGAAAGGGAGGATAATAGAACACAGGTGATATGAAAATGAGAAAGGTATGCTTGCTCAAGGAGGAATAGTAGGGAAACAGGGCAGGGAGAGTATGTGTGAAAACACGAGGAAACTCTGTTGTTGTTTAGTTTAGATTGAACAAATAGAAACAAATCCCATCATACCTTTCTTAAAAAGAACTTGTGTTCCTCTCCCCCCAAATGCTCTGGAACTTCTGACAAGTTAGAAAACACCCACGATTTCCTTCTTTTTTTTTTTTTTTTTTTTTTGGTTTTTCGAGACAGGGTTTCTCTGTGTAGCTCTGGCTGTCTTGGAACTCACTCTGTAGACCAGGCTGGCCTCAAACTCAGATATCCACCTGCCTCTGCCTCCCAAGTGCTGGGATTAAAGACATGTGCCACCACTGCCCAGCCACGATTTCCTTCTTACAAATATGCCAGGGGTGCTAATTTTTGAGTGTCAGTCAATTTTTGACTGGCTCTCAAGATACTAAGATAGTTATCTAAATACTTGGACATATCTGACAGGATGTTTATAACTTTGTTGAGTCACTTTTCTCAGGAAAAAAATAAAAAACTCTCTTCTTCACTACAGGTAGAGAGGGACCAACATACACTCACACCAAAAATTTAAAAAAAAAAAACATATATTTTCCAAGTCCAGTTTTGTGAATCACAAAGTTAATTTGAATTATGTACAGAAACATGTATAGTTCACAAGCAGCTAAGCCACTCACAGATTTTTTTGTTTATTTTGTTTTGCTTTGCTTTGTTTTGTTTTGTTCTTATATTTTATATCATACCAACTAGGATCTAAAGGCCCCTGCTGATGGGAGCTTATGAGTCTTCTGGGCCTCAGAGCTTCATGACACTCAACCTCCCTCTATGTATTAGTTACTTTGCTAGTTGATATAGCAGAACATCTGAAAGGAAGGGCTTATTTTGTTTCACAGTTTGAGGACACAGTGCATCAGGACAGCAAAGACATGGCAGCAGGAGAATGAAACAGGTGACCCCGCATTGTGTCTGAAATCAGGAAGAAGAGCAATGAATGCTGATGCTCACATGGATGCCTCTTACTTATTCAACCCAAGCTCTAGATCCTGGGGTAAGGCCACCCACTTTTGGGCCGGATCATCTATTCTGATTAACCCAAAACTAGAAAATCCCTCACAGACAGGGCCAGAAGTGTTTCTGTGATCAAGCTGATAATAGAGATTTACCATTACACCTCTACAAGGAAACAGAGCTGAATCTACTGCTTCAACGGGACACAGCTCTATCACAGGGTGTATGTCAGTGCAGTGCTACCTTGCCACCCAAGGAGAGTGGGCATCGTATTATCCATTGTGTTGGAGTTGTTACTCACAGGGATGTGCGGAAGATAGCCTCTTCCCTCTTGATCTCTGTGAAGCAGACCATGCAGTCGCTCGTACCATCAGGTTTCTATTCCTGAATTGTGGTGTTTTCAAGCTTCCCATGCTCTGCAATCAGTTGGTGCAGTTCTTTATGACCAGCATATGCATGTGTGTGCCTGCCTGTGTGCATCCAGTGATACAGACTGTCTGCAAAGTCCTGACTAATACAATGTATTATTGTAACTAGGTTACTGAAGTTTAATGCTGCCTAACACAAATGCCAATGAGCAGAAGATTAAATCTTTAGAATTGTGCTAAAACTGGCATGAGAAGACAGCAGACTTACACCTAAAAGTCTGTCTTCCATTTCCTATCTAGACAGCAGTTATACATGGAGAAAGTGATGGGGACAAAGGTGTCAGTCATTCTGGGCTTCAGTCTCACCCCTCTAGACAGGTGGTCAGCCATGTTTTTGTTATTGTTGTTTTTTCATCCCTTTCTTCCCTCCCATTGCATATGTCTGTGCTCAGGCATTTGTTGAAATGCTGAGTCTACCAAGTTTCTGCTGATATCAGCTGTTGTAGTCATCCAGAGGTGTGTAGACTGGAGAAAGGATTAAGACAGAACAAACATCATATATGTATATGCTAAGCTGTTAATCACATGCACATGCTAGATTCTTTCTACAAGATAGAGTATATGTTGTCCTTCTAAAACAGAATATGAAAGTGTCCCTATCTGTTTCAACTGTCTGTTATTTTTATTGGATCATGAGGGTTCATGATTCAATTCTTGAACTCTAAAGAACATCCTATGTATACTGGAAAAAACAAAGGAAGATGGCAGTCCAGAACTCCTTCAAGTCCCCAAGAAGCCTATCATGGCTCTCCTATGTTGGTACAGCCACTCCTCACTACTGTGGGGAATTTACAGATGTCTCACAGTGGCACATTAAGTTCCTATGACTAGTCAAGTCCAGGTTACTGGGGCAGTACAAATGCGGGGAGAGAAGCTTGTGACACATTGTTTTGTTTCTACTAGGTACCTTGCCTATCTCTTATGAAATAAAAAAGCCCAAACCCAACTAAATATATACTACAACATTCCTGTCTTAGGATTTTACTGCTGTAAACAGACACCATGACCAAGGCAAGTCTTATAAAGGACAACATTTAATTGGGGCTGGCTTACTGGTTCAGAGGTTCAGTCCATTATCATCAAGGCAGATGTGGGGCTGGAGGAGCTGAGAGTTTCACTTCTTGTTCTAAAGGCAGTTAGGAGAAGTCTGGCTTCCAAGTGGTTAGGAGGAGTGTATCATTGCCCACCCCCACAGTGACACACTTCCTACAACAAGACCACACCTACTCCAACAAGGCCACACCTCCAAATAATTCCACTTTCTGGGCCAAGTATATTCAAACCACCACAATTCCCAACACAGCACTGACCTAGGCAACTCACCACTGCATATTAAATGACTGAAAACTGTTCGGAGCCAAACCCGTGAGGTGTCAGGAGTCAAACCTGGAATTATCCGCTGTTCTGTGAAGCATAGTTAGTTAAGGTGCACAAACCCAGGAAGCTACCCGCTGTTCTGTTTAGTCAGTTTAAGGTGCAAGGTTAGAAAGGACAGGGTGTTTAAGGTCTCAGGACCCAGAGATTGAAAGAATGTCTGGTATTTCCTGTAAACCTGTTACGGTAGTGGGTTAGCCTTGGGCATGTGTAACTTTCCCGCCTGCCTGTATTCTTAAGCAGCTGTCCCAAAGTAAACTTCAGAGTTTGAACAGAGCTCCCAGGTACCCGTGTTTCTTGTCTCATTCTTTCATCCGTCAGTCCCCTTTCCCTAGGACCATGCTGAATTCCCCGCAGGCCCGGGACAATTGGCGCCCAGCCGTGGAGCTTGAGGAATGAGACATGCAGCTGACACACCACTCATGGAAGTCTGGCCAGATGCTTGTCATTGGAATGGACGAGAGAAGATTCCGGCTTGAGATTGCCACAGAGTGACCCACCTGTGAGACAGATCCAGTGTGGAGGTGAGTGAGTGACGAAAACATGGGACAAGCATTGGATAAGCACAACTTATTCCAACAGGGTCTCAAGGAGTCCCTCAAGGCACGAAGTACCAGGGTAAAAAAAAAAAAAGAAAGATTTGAAAAAGTTCTTTTCCATTGTTCCCCCACGAGGGTATAAGAGATGGACTAGAGTAAGAGATATTTGGGCCAGAGAAAGTGCCCATCCAGACATGTTTTTATGTATATGTTTACAAGTACTGGTAAAATGTGTTCTGTGTGTGTGTTTACAAGTAATGGTAAAATGTGTTTTATGTATGTGTTTAGAGTTAGGCTAAAATCTAGAGAAGTGCATAGGTGCTTTTAGTCTTTGGACCCTGACTAGAGATAGTTTACACCCTAGATGTGAGAGAATAGATTTGAGAAAAACAAACCTCCCCAACTATCCGGGGAAGGAAAATGAATGTATGCTGCTCCAGAGCTCTCCTGGGTACGAGAGAAGGACAGGAGATGTCCTGGCTCTTCTCTGGCCCCTACAGAAAAAAAAGCTCTCCTAGGGACAGAAAGAGGTTCGGGAGATGTCCCGACTCTTCTCTGGCTCCTACAGGAAAAATGCTTAATTCTAGTTCTGGGTCTCTTAAGTAAGATATCTGAGTCCCTTTGGGACATCTAATTCTCTTTCCTGTGTATTGTATGTTTTTGGTGCACCAATCTGTCCATGTGTCAAAACTGACTGTTTTATGTTAAGTCTGTGTCCTTGTGTCATATGAATGGAAGTTGTTCTGTGTTTCATGTTGAAAAGAAAAGAAAAATTGGTTAAAACTTTATCTGCTAGCTATCTACCCCTTGATTTAGCTTAACTTGTTTTAAAAGGCAGTCTCAATTGGCCTTTGGAGTCAAGCACAGCTGGAGAAGCCTTGCCAGAGGCTTAATTGTGTGCACAAGGTGCACTTAAAGGTTCTGCAGCTTCTCAGCTTCTATGGTAAGGGAGCTGATGGCTGTTTCTCCTAGAAAAATCTCTGTGATCATGATTATTGGGTTCAGTGGGTGACAAGGTGTTCCTCTCTTGAAATTACAACTAGAAAAAGTTAAATTTTGTCTGATCTAAATAAGTAAATGTGTAGTTACTTCATTTTTGTTTCTGACTGGTTTTAAAAGTATAAATATGTTCTGCATGTCTTGGTTATACATTATTGGCTTATAAGTTATTGGGTATGATAAAAAGTTTGTAACTTTGATAACAGAAAGTTGACTTAAAACTGGTAACTCAGGAGTGGAGTCGTTCTAGACAGCAACCCGTGGCATGAACCAACCCAGGGAAACAGATCTCTAAAGATACGTTTAAATTGGGTAATATTTTATGTAATTCAAGATGCTAGGACTTTGAATGTTTAAGTGTATATTATTCATTATGGAGGGTATTTTATTGGCTGATTCCCTCTGAAGAAGTTTTACTACAAGCCTGTGCTCTTGTACAATGAGATTTAAAATTTTAGAGTAGTTGTTGCTCCAGAAAAGATTCAAAGACAATATCTTATTCAATATTTGGGGCCCCAGTTATATCCTAAAAAAACTGTGGCACAGAAAATTCAAGTATTTTCAAAGTTGTTAGGAGATGTTGATTGACTAAGACCTTACCTCAGGCTCATCACAGGAGGACTTAAGTCTCTGTTTGATAACAAGGGGTATGCAAATTCTAATTCCCCTGTACAGTTAACTGATGAGAGACAAATAGCTTTGCAGAAAGTAGAAGCAGCTATTGTTCAACAACAGATACATTATATAAAATATAAATCAATTGTTGACTGTTTGCTTTATTGCTACAACTCATGTGCCCTCAACAGTTCTTTGGCTAAAGGGACCATTAATATGGATTCACCTTTCTTCATATCCAAGTAAAGTTTAAACACCCTATTGTGAAGCTGTTGCTGTTGTAATACAGAATTATAGAACAGAATTATAAGAATATTTTGGGAAAGAAACTGATAAATTAATTATTCCTTATTCCAAACAGCAATTAAATTGGTTATTTCAAAATACTGATATTTGGTCTACTGTATATGCAAACTTTTCAGGGAAAATTGATAATCATTATCCAAAAGATAAGTTGTTGCAATTTGCCTCTATGCATGCTTTTGTATTTCCTGTAAATTTATGCATGCAGCTCATAGGAAATGTATTTACTATATTTACAGATGGCTCATCTAATGGGAAGACAGCATATGTGATTGGATCACATGTTCATTCTCTTGAGTTTCCCCTGCTTCAGCACAAGTAATTGAACTACACGCTGTAGCTGTTGTTTTTGAAATGCTAAAAAAATCAAGCTTTTAATTTGCATACTGATAGCTGATATATAGCTCATGATTTATAATTACTTGAAACTGTTCCTTTTTTAGATACCACTAAGTCTCAAATTTTGCAATTACAGTTCAATTTAGAGAATGTACAGTTCCTTATTTTGTGGGACATTTAAGAGCTTATACTGGATTGCCCGGACCCCTTAATGAGGGCAATGCCACAGCAAATTTGTATATCAAGAAGGTTATAGGCCTTACATAAGAACAATTGACTGAACAATCTCATTCTTTACATCATCAAAATAGTAATAGTTTGAAACAATAATTTGGTATTTCTAGAAAATGTTTATGTCAAATTGTAAATACTTGTCCTGAATGTCCTCAGTTTCTACCTGTACCACATAATGGTGTTAATCCTTGAGGACTTATACCTAACCAATTATGGCAAATGGAAAATATGTACATGTGACTATTGACACCTTTTCAGGCTTTCTAGTTGCAACTGCTTTAACAGGAAAAGCAACTAAAAATATAATTTGTCATTGTCTGCATTGTTTTTCTATGCTTGGTGTTCCCAATCAGATTAAAACAGATAATGGAACTGGCTATTACAGTCATGCATTTGAGACTTTCTGTCAACAATTTAATATTTCCATATTATTTGGATTCCTTGTAATTCTCAAGGAAAAGGTATTGTGGAACTTTAAAAT
>CM052714.1:68207008-68327767 GCA_028551405.1 Uromys caudimaculatus
GGGTGGGTGGGTAGGTGGGAGGAGGAATTCCCTCACAGAGGCGGGGAGGGGGAGGGGACACGGGGTTTCCAAAGAAAAGGGGAATCATCGGAAATGTAAATAAAGTATCAAAAATAAAGAAAAAAAAAAAAAAAAAAGAATTACCCATTGAAGGAGATTACCTAATAATGCTTCCAAATGGTGTCTATCGGGGTCTGTTTCTCCGCAGTAATCAGAATGTCTTTAATTGAATAAATCTTAGAAATCATGCTCCATTTTTTCATGGTGGGGAGCTCAGTCTGCATGCCCAGAAAGCCAGTACGGCTGTTTGGCAGTGGAGAGAGCCCTACGTTGCCTCATTCTTTAGCGTGAGTTTTCTCCCTGTGATTTCAGGTTATATATGCCTCAGTCTTCTGCCATCCACTGTGCATAGGTTTTGCAATATTCTTTAATTCTTTTTATTTCTTTTAAGAGAGGATCTCATGTAACCTAGTTTAGCCTCTTACTCCCTATGTAGCCAAAGATAACTTTGAACTTCTGAACATCCTGTCTGTAACTACCAAGTGCAGGATTATATGCATGTACTAGCTAGCACATCTTAGTTGTATCTTGCTAGGGATGGAACTCAGTATTGTGTGGATGCTAAGCAAGCCACATCCCCAGCCCCTGGCCTCTTTATTCTTCAGTGTACTTAGGTGTTACATATTCCAGGGGAAGGAGTGGGATGCAAACATCTATTTTTTTACCTTGTTCTCTGTAAAACACCTCACACTTATAGAACTTTTAATTGCAGTGAAAGTATTTCTCAAACACTGAGTAAAAAAAATTAGCATGTCAGCACAGCAGGTGGAGATAGGATTATTACTAAGAATAGAAGCCCAGCTCCCCAGTTAATACCTCCTTCCATTTAGAGTCTGGATAAAGAAATGGTTTCTGACAGAGCCTGGAACATTTTCATCAATTAACAGAAGAAACTCACTTCCCAACCTTGAATCAGAACACTTTTAATAGACTTTAATGGTTTCCCCACTAGACCCCAGGGCAATGGGTGTAAGCATGTGCAGTCCTGCTGATAACAAGTCACCCTCTTGTAGCCTCCAAGGTAGTCAGCCTTTGAGTCAACACACATGGCCCTTTCTTCCCACAGAAAAAGGCCAGAGTACTTTTCTTCCTTCCTTTCTTTCTTTGCTTCCTTCCTTCCTTCCTACCTACCTACCTACCTATCTCTGTTTTTACAGAGTCTCAAACTTTATCTGCAGCTGAGGATAACTTTGGACTTCTTATCTTCCCTGTCTTTACTTCCTAAACATGCAGATTATAGACATGCACCACTGCACAGTTTACAGGTACTGGGGATTGAGACTGTGGCTTTAAACATGCTAAGCAAGCACCCCATCAACAAAGCCACTGTGTTGATTTGAATTGAGATATGTTTCCCATAGACTCGTGCAGCTGAACACTTGGTCACCAGTTACTGTCACAGTTTGGGGAAGTTATGGAACCTTTAGGGGGTAGAGCCATCTGGAGGAAGTTTGTCACTGGAGATGGGTTTAGAGAGTTTATAGCCTTGTTCTACCTGCTCTGGTTGCCTGTCACCTGCTCTTGTACCGTAATAGACTCTCCCTTGGGAACCAAAAGACAATATAAACTCCTCTTTTTTCCTAAAGTCACTTTGGGTCATGGTCTTTTATCACAGCAACAGAAAATAACTGATACAGCTACATTTTCCATCTGTCATCATGGTATCTATCTCTGTTAATCTGGGGTGTTTCTCATTCTCTCTTCCCTAACCCTGGAAGCTTGCTTCTAACTCCTTGCTTCCCCAGGCAGGGTCTCTATTTTTTGTCTTGTGGCTCCTAATTCTCAGATGGCTCTGAGTTTGAACAGGGAAGTAGCGGGTTATATTCTGACCTCTATGACTCTCACCATTTTTTTGGTTGTTGGCTGGAGACAGAGATTCATGAGTCTTCAGGGATGTTGAAGAAAGAAAATAAGCAAGGCTTGAGATGATCAAGCACCTCTCAGCTTCTGTAGTTACAAAAAAAGTCATGCTTTATTACAAAAAATAAATTTAAACATTTTTAAAAGGCTTATCATCTTAGTAACTTTTATATACACATGAATTCTGAATATATTCAGCCATTAATATTTTTCTTTCTTCCACTCTAAGAATGGAAAATCTGACAGAAGCATTGGACAAACTTTTTAAATGGTTCCAAAGGTAGAAGATTTCAGAAACACCAATACCATAGACACTAACCTTCCCAGAGATCTTTGAAACATCCATCCTGTTCTTACAGTGCGCGCGCGCATGCACACACACACACACACACACACACACACACACACACACACACACATACACACAGAGCATTCACACTTTTCAGAGTGCACAGCAGACAAGCTATAGCTTCCTTGATACCACTCCCTTCCCTGCCCCATCTCCTAATGGCACCTTCTGCTGTGAACTCATCTCTGGATCAGTCACTGATGAGGTTAGTGCCTTTGTGGTCCAGTCACTCTAAACACTGCTACACTGTGGAATAGATCTTTACAGCCTGAAACACTGGGCCTAGACTTCCTAAGGATCTTCTATCGGAAAAGGCTCCCAGATCACAGGATGAAACAGGCTATTTACTGATACCCAAGGTCAGAACTTGCTTGACCAGGATACAGTCATTTCAAACAGTGTAACTAAACATTGGATTTCTTATTAATGTACCTAAAAACTATTTTCAATTGTTGTTGCCTGCAAAATCACCTTCTTCTAAAAATTCTAATTATTATTAAATAAGTCCACAATTTCATATTATCAAGTTTAGTGTAACATTACTTCAAAGTATACAAATGAAAAATAAACAATTTTCATCAGATTCCCCTCAATTCATCCTAATTCTTCAGTTTATAATCTCTCAGAGTTTGCAAGGGCAGATCCATCAGCACTGTCTGAGTGAAAGGTGTTCCTAATTCTTGATAAGTAATGGCAGCTTGATAATTAATATTGTAACCCACAATCTGTCCCACCATAAAACAGCCTGGGTTAGCACTAAGCACTAACATGCCTCCGCACTGATTTGCTCAGTTAAATTTTGTGTTTTAAGAATGGCGAGTGAGCCGGGCGGTGGTGGCGCACGCCTTTAATCCCAGCACTTGGGAGGCAGAGGCAGGCGGATTTCTGACTTCGAGGCCAGCCTGGTCTACAGAGTGAGTTCCAGGACAGCCAAGACTATACAGAGAAACCCTGTCTTGAAAAAACCAAAAAAAAAAAAAAAAAAAAAAAAAAAAAGAATGGCGAGTGTTGTATTAGATGAAGCCACAAGCACCTTCATGCTTCTTAAGTGGAAAGAAGCTGGGGGAGAGAAAGCCAACTGACTGTAGAATGTGTGCAATCTCAGGGTACACAGATTTTAGTCTTCATGTTCCTCCTAAAATAGTCATTCTCGTTGGTCTAATTAGAACCCCAAAAGAGAGTGGACTATGTACAGAGGGATCTCCATGCATAAAACTTACATGAAGAGGAACAGGCAAATCTGACTCATTGTCAACTTTGTCCCTGAGCAGAAACATGTATCTAGCAAGCTTCATGTACCTACTGATGGCTTGAATTTTTGCCATAAACAAAACACATTTTTACTTATATCCTGTGTAATTTTCCATGATTGAAAAATATTCTTGCCTCAATTTAGAGGTTTTGTTTCATAAAATACTAAAGCTACATCAAGAGGTAAGATATCTAGCCCTTAAATAATGCGGGCAAGGAGGAAACTGCTGCTGGGTCTGGAGGGAGTTCCTATACTCTTCCACAGAATCTTCTGGAATTAGGAAGCTAGGGTATATGGAAACCCATAGCCTGACCTGCGAGCTCTCTGTGTGGCCCTGGGGACTTTCCATGACTAAACAAAAAGCAGCAGGTTCATGAAGGAGAACGCTAAACAGCAAGCTTCCCTCCTGGCCTTCATTTCTGCACTCTATAGGCAATTGCTTCACTTATTGAGCCACCTCTCAGCCCTAAAAAGTGAATCACAAAGAAGAGAGTGAACTCCACATTCTCTGGATATTTTCTCTCCAGTGGCTGCTCTCAGCAAAGGACTTGGGGTGATTTATCCAAATAAGTTTCAAATTATAGGTAACAGCCCTGGTTTAATGGCTTCAATGGATACTATTGACAGTAAGCTAGGAAATAAGTGTCTGGGTATAACTAACATTTAGACAGTGGCACTGACAGGAATCCTGAAGAAGCCAAAGGAACATGTCTGCTGCCAAGACAACTAGCTGTGAGAATGAGCCATGACACGCCCTAGGGAACTTTCCACACATGAAAAACTGTAGTACCTGTTTCTACACTTGTAGACTAGTGGACATAGTCCCAGAGCACAGTGGGAATTCAGTTAGCACAAGCCAGAGACATTGGAAGATCACCCTTGGGACAAAATTTCATGTCCCTAGAAATGACAGAAGGAAGAGCAAAGGCAACAGAAACTTTCATTTTTGTTTGTTGGGAAACTGCTTATCTAGGAAGATAATAAAGACTAGATACTGTAGGGCTACAAATCTTGGACTGGGGAAGGTCTGGTTCTAAAGCACAGGCAGCAGGAGGGGTTTCCTCCTGTCCTGCTTCCTAACTAAGTGAAGATTGATTTGAAGCTAAGAAAGAATGATAGTTTCTTCCATCATCCGATCTGCCTTCGTACTCCCAAGGATGGGGCTTAGTTGGCAAAGTACTTGCCCACCCTTCAAAAATTAATAGTATATAAGGAGGATCCAAAGATCAAACAAAAATGGTTTTGAGACCAGTATGACCCCTCCCCCAAGAAATCCCAAAAAGGAAACATTCATGGAGGCCTACTTTCAATAGCATCATCGACATAAAAGTAATGGATACCTTTTTTTGTCTTATCTTAGAAATCCATGTGTCAATCTAGTTTTGAAGTTCAAAAACGTATCAACAAGGAAGAACCACTGAAACATTGACAGACATCTGGCACCTTTCAAAGGGTCCTTTATCTGTCCCTTGAATGTATGAGCTAATCAGCAATGGCTAGGAGTCAAGGTGTGTTGAAAGCTATACTTTAAGTGGTGGATCAATTTTACAGTTGTAGAAGGTTGTTCTTATGCTAAGGTCCTGTTCCCTAATTGGTTCTTGTTCAATCAATAAAGATGCCAGTGACCAATGACTGAGGATTGGGCAAGACACTTAGTTATACAGGAGGATACATGGAGAACTGGGGGCACTGGGAAAGAAGAAGGAGGCAATAGCAGGAGGAGATAAAGCCAATAAGCCATGTGAGTTTTCAGTTGGAATGGCCAATGGCCACTCTATCGGATTATGCCTGCAGTAGCAGGGGAGGTTTAGGAGCACTCAATCATTGAGTTAGCAAAGGCATTTTAAGATTAACTGGTGTCTGAGTGTTGGTTTTTATCAGTGGATCCAAGGAAATCTGAGTGGGGGCTGGTAGCAATGTCTGCCTGGAGCTTAAATCAGTGTAGCAAAAACTACACACAGCACACAATTATGGAAGTAAGAATCCACTATTAATTTAGGAATTCTCGGATGGTATATACAATGATGTAGTTTAATAGGGGGAAGAACTGGTTTCTCAGCAGAGTAGACCAAGTCACGAGGCTTCAGGGCATGAAATTTGAACAAAGGAACACAGGGAAAGCCTCAGCAGCTCAGAGATGCTGGGAGCTCCTGCTGTACAAAGAAACAAGCAGGCTGCTCTAAGGCAGTGAGAGACAAACAATAAAAGCTGCCTGCTTCCTACAAGCCAGTAATCAAAGGATAGATTTTTTTTTATTTTTATTTAATTGTTTTTAAGGATAGAAGGGAATATAGATTTTGCCTGAGCCACATGGGGATTTCTTTCTGTGGTTTGGAACTGATACAAAGAGCTTAAGATGGGAGGCAGAGAGCCAGTTGGTAGATGCAGCAAATATTATGCTCCACAAAGAAGAGAAGTTAGAGAGAATAAATGTACAAATACCTTACAGATTATAGTGGCTATTCTTGATTGTCAACTTGACTATATCTGGAATGAACTATAATCCAGAATTATCACGGTCACCTGTGATCCAGATCTTGAGACTGGAAGACACAAGTTTCTGACCTGGATCTTGGCATGGAGATCTTGAGGCATAGTGGTCAAGAAAAGCTTAGGCTCAGGCAAAGTAGTACACACCTTGAATCCCAGGAGATTGAGACAAGGAGATCTTTGAGTTTAAGGTCAGCCTGGGACAAAGCAAGTCCCAGATCCAGGCGTGGTGGTACACACCTTTAATCTGGGCCACACCTTCTGCTGAAGACCTATATAAAGACATTGGAAGAAGGAAGATTCACTCTTCTTTGCCTGTGTGCCTTGTGGGACTGAGCAACTGCTAGATCCTTGGACTTCCATTCACGACTGCTGCTGACTATTGTTGGAGAGTTAGACTACAGACTGTACATTATCAACAAATTCCCTTACTATATAGAGACTACCCATAAGTTCTGTGACTCTGACTAAGACACAGATACATAAAAGTCTTGCCAGGACAAGTTCTTGTTTTTAGCACGGTCTATTCACGGGATTTCTTTGCCTGGTACAACATAAACATAGTCTGGAAATAGGCTTATACAATAAGCAGAAGGGAATTTAATTAAAGTTAATTACAGAGAAATAAAAATATTAAGGCACTGGATCTTAAAAATTAGATCAAAAGCAGGGTGTAGGTCACCTAGTCTATTGCAAAAAGTAGAAATTTAGGCCTTGATTTCATGAAGATTGGGGCAGGAGACAGCAGAAGCCCTATCTCGTCTGTTAACATTTGTTTAGATTACTTTACTTGCTTTGAATTGTTTTGTTTATCAAAATGATTATGGGTTTGAGATAGGTGGTTATATTAAAATTCCTCTGGGAGAGAGGCCAATCTAAACTTTTAATGATTTCTGGTTACTGGATTAAGGACTTGTTACTTTGGAAGAGAGGTTCTGTACTTGTGTTGACAGAAAATGAAAAGAGGCTTTGAACCCCACCCAGAGTCATATGTATCAGATATGACCAGGGAAGACCCCCTGAAGAACTAGAAAAATTCAAGAGTATTAAACAGGACAGATAAAGATTCATCGTGCCATCCTTCACATGGCATGAATGAAGACTTACTACAATTGGTCATTAATAAAATTAACTCATAAAAAAGACAGGTGTCATTCGCCTGGTCAAACAATGAGCAGAATTTCTTTAATTGACCTGTGCACCCTGCATAATCCATACAAATATCTTAATGGTACTAAAATTTTGGTTGTGAGATTCATGTATTACAAAATATACAGCTCTGACAAGACTCATCTGCAGGAAGGCTGAACTGATGTGCTTGCCCCCTGCTTCTTGTTGCTGCCCAAAACAACTTTGGGAATTGTTGCTGATTCTAGGTCATCTGGCCTCATCCAATCTTTCAGATTGATCCAGTCAGAACTTCACTCAAGCTCTGAAATGTCCAAATATACAGAAACTGGTTAACAGATGCTAAATCTAACCTTCTTAAATCTAACCAGTTTTTCTAACTTTCCTACCCCCTCCACTCCTTTAGGAAATTTCTCATCACCCATATTAACCAGGAAGAAGTCCTCAGCCCAATACCCTGGGTTTGGGTGTCTGGTAATGGTTATTTTACAAATTATAGATAGGTTGTAATTTTAAAGGATAATTTGGAAATGGTCATAATTTTGAACAGGGAGGAAATAGAAGGGATAGATTACTAAACTTTATTCTTGAACAAAGCATTGTGTAGCCTTAATCTTAATTGATAGAAATCTTTATAATTTATACAAATTGAAGTTATAATTTCTTATATTGGTACAGAATTTATAATGATATAGATATAAGGTTTTCATTGGTGTGAATTTCTTATATTGATACAAAATTTGAAATTAATATTGTTATTCTTATTTAGGCATTATTTCTACGCAACTCATTTAAGAATATGAGGCTTAGACCCAGTCTTTCTAGTAGCTGCTTTACAAACTGCTTAAGATGATTAAGCAACACAAGTTAAGGGCCAGATAGCAAACTCATAGTTATGTTAGATTCTGATTTAATTATAGCAAAGTGTTTTCATTTTACTCAAATAGGAATGACTAAGAACAGCTAAGGTTCAGAGATACTTTACTTAATCTTCAAAAGCATCATAAATCCAGAGAAGGTGACATTTAATATTATTTCATTATTAAGAATCATTTGACAATGAGACATGTCTGTTCCAGACAGTTTCCCCATTCTCCTTTAAAGAAAATTTGAGCATCTTTACCCCGAGTCAAGGCTGTTTATCATGGCAAGGTAACCATGGAGTCGAAATTGCCTATTTCATCTGTAGACCAAATACTCTCCAGGTAAAGGACATGCTATGCAGAATAGTTGACTGATAGCTCTGTCAATACAGAGTAAACAATCCTTCATAATCCTTCTTAGCAAAGGTCTGTTCCCAGGATGAAAAAGGCTAAAGACAGATGTTCCAACGTTATAAGAAATTAGGGGGCTGTCCAAGTAGTCAGCTGTCTCTACAATTATTTAAGTTTGAGAAGCTCTTTTAAGTGTTTCTTATATACCCAGGTAATATTTAAGTTGTTCTCTGATTTCTGACAGGGATGAAAACTAGTTATAGTCTCATAATCAAACTCAAGTTGTTTAATACTGAGAGAGAGGATATAAAGTGGAAGACATGGTTTTCAGATGATGTTACGGGTAAAATTTAAATATAATCCAGGGATAGAATCATAATGCTTTAAGATAAGAGTGATGGTAGAGTACTTTATCTAAGTGACAAATATGATGGACTAGATGTTAATAGTATATTATACTTTGTAATTTACATGACTATTATGGTTTTGTTTAATTTATGTATGGGAGAAGAGGGTTTTTTTTATTGGACAGAAAAGGTGAGATATAGGGAGTGGTTCTGATGTTAAGGTTCTGTCCCCCAATTGGGTTTTGATTGATCAATAAAGATACCAGTAACCAATGACTGAGGATGGGGTGAGACACTTAGAGTTGTACAGGAGGATGCAGGGAGAATAGAGAGAACAGGGGAAGAAGGCAGCAGTAGCAGCAGGAGATAAAGCCAGCCAGCCATGTGGGTTTTTGGTTGGAGTGGCCAATGACCACTCTCTCTGATTATGCCTGGGGTGGCAGGGGATGTTTAGGAGTACCTAGTCATTGAATTAGCAAAGACATTTTAAGATTAACTGGGGTGTGTGTGTGTGTGTGTGTGTGTGTGTGTGTGTGTGTGTGTGTGTTTTATCCATGGATCCAAGGGAATCTGGATGAGGGCTGGTATTGGGGGCTGCCCAGAGCTTAAATTGGGATAGCAAAAACTGCACACTACACACAGTTTCTCGGTGCAAACTATGGGCTCATGTTTCTTTCACCCAGACCTAGGAAAGGTCAACCAACAATATTGTTTACTGAAGATTTAATATGTTTAACTCAGAGATCCACAACTGGACAGTGTGCAGAGAATGAGAGACTTTGAAGCACTTATAGTTAAAGGTGATGTCCTCATTAAACACAAAACTCAGGGATCTATACAGAATAAGGTCACCAGGCATTCATATGTCACAAATATATACATGACAGCAAAAATACTCATGCATTATAAGATGATAGATAGATAGATAGATAGATAGATAGATAGATAGATAGATAGATAGATAGATAGATAGATAGATAGATAGTGAATTTTTAAAAACAGTAGAACTACCATATAGGAGGCTACAGAGGCAACAGCTGGGAAATGTGCAGGAAATGAGAGACTTTGGAGCCCTCATAGTTAAAAGGATGTTTTCATTAAGTACTTCCTCTCAGAACTCAGGGATCTATATAGAAGAGGAGGTAGCTTTCTACCCATAAGTAAGACCCGTAGGTGGTATATGACTTCAAGGAAACAGTGTATTATTCCAGACACAATGGAGCTAATATATATATGAATTCACATAGACTACAACAGAATGCACAAGGCCTACACAAGTTCAAACAAGACAAATTCCTAGCATGAAGAAGAGGGAGTGAACATAGGATCCCACCCCTAACTAAAATCCTACTTGTAATTGATACTGGCTGGATAGGGAAAAATGGACTGACATATCAACCACAATCCAGTACAGGCCCTATGCTAAGGAGTAGTTGGTCAGTACAAAATGGACTCCATGGTGGCTCCCTGTCTGTGTGTGTGGTGGGGTATAGGAGGTGTGTGTGTGGTGTGGTTTTTGTATGTGATGTGTGTGTGTGTGTGTGTGTGTGTGTGTGTGTGTGTGTGTGTGTGTGTGTTTCATGTTGGTATGGTTTTTTTTTCTTTTTATATTTTGTTTGTTTTATTTGAGGATTTTATTTTTAAAATAAAGAGAGATAAATAAAGGACATAAAGGTGGATGGGTAGAGAGGTAGTAAGGACCTAGGAGAACTTGGATGAAAGGGAAGAATATGATCAAAATATATTGTATGAAAAAATGTAAAGCCAATAAACACCAAAAAGTAAGGAGGAGACTTAAGGACTGAAGGGTTTGGCAGTTAAGGACACTGTGTTGAATTCCCATAGTGACTCACAACTGTCTGTAACTCCAGGGCCTGCAGATTTAGTGCCCTCTTCTGACCTCCATTTGCTCTAGCACACACAAGGCATATAGACATAATTTTTTTTAATTAAAGGAGTTTGAATGAAGATATCCTGAACGTGTAGACAATGCTTCTCCCAGAAAAGATGGATTATTAAATAAAAATCTTACTGCCAGGCATGGGGACCTTCCTATGAGTCGGGGATGTCCCAGGAGCACTTGAGAAAACACAGGGTACTGCTGTTTCTCTTTGTGCTCAACATAACTAGATGATAAGATGTATTGATGAAAATATAATACATTTTAGTTGCAGGACACTGACAAATGAAGCTGGAGTTTACCTGGAAACTTCTCTGCTGCCTAGTTTCCATAGTACCAAAATGCACTGTGCAGGCTGCTGGGGGAGAAATTTCATCAGTGTACATACCCAGATTGGAATCCTATGGACAAGAGTTGTCCATAAATGCATTGGTGGCATAACTGCTATGGATAACCTACTGCTTTCAGATTGATCTGAGCTCTGCTCCACAAGACAGACTCCATCCCTGGTATTGTAAAACGGATTAGACATTCATGGTTAGAGAACTCACAGGTCCTATTTAGAAAACCAACTACTGTTGTTTTGCTAAATAGACATATTTCAAACTACTTTCTGAATACTTCTATTTACACCTATAGGCTAGTGTTGCTATCAACATTAATCAGAGTAGCTTCTCTATGCAGTGGTCAGCAGGTAATCAGAAGTACTGAAAATAAATGACTGTTGAGGGCTCAGTCCTAAATAGGACATCTGTATCACTCCCACAAAGTTCAGGGAATATCATAGAAGAAGAGCAAAAGTGATCTAAGGTAATGGGGAGGTAATGGGTTAATGGGGAGGTCTGCTGAGAAATGCTTCTCTTCCGAATATGACATGATCATTATACTCATGAACTTATAGCAGCTATAGTTACCTGCACAAGATCAAACTAGTCAATAATGCAATATTGGAGAGGGACTGAAGATGCTCCACCCTAGCTCAGGAACTATTAACAAATGTTGGCTACTGGGTAAATGGGAGTCAGTTGTCACTGAGTATGTAGCTGCTTGTAGGTTGTTTGTGCTCCATTCAATCTGATGGCCCAACAGCCATGTACATGCAGGAAACACTAATTGTATCAGTGATTTATAACAAAAATAAATAAATAAAAGACACAAAGGGGGGTTACATGTTCAGAGCTTTGAGGGGAGGGGGAGGGGAAAGTTGAGAATGGATATAATCCAAATACATTAAATATGTGCATGAAATCCTTTCTTCCTTTTACTTCTAAGGTATTTATACTTACTTTTTAACAAGGAAAGAGAGAGAGAGAGAGAGATGTACTTTGAAGGAAAGAATTAAGTCCAAGAATAAGCAGAGCCTGAAGTTTTCATTTTCCTGATCTGTTTCTAGGACATCAGAGCTTAGGTCTAAGTAACCAATAACTTATCTCAAGACAAGAAACAGTACTTGCATTTCTTAAACTGTGAGGTCAGGTCAGGAATATTTCTAATATTCAGGAAACATGAAAGATCCTTCCATTATAAGACTATAATAGACAAAGTTATTTTATGTTAACTAGAGTTTCAATTTACCAAAAAACATGGGATGTCAAAACTGCTATACACATAATCATGCAACATATAAAGCGACATATGTCAGAACCTCTGAACCAAATAAATAAATCTTCAACAGAGTGAGAAGTTTCAACTTTCAGTCAGATTGTGTCTTTGTTAGTATTGTTGTTGCTGTTATAAAACACCATGATTCAAAACAACATTGGGAGGAAAGGGTTCATTTCAGCTTTCAACTCTCAGGTCATCTACTTCATCGCTGAGGAAAGTTGGGACAAAAGCTCTAGTTGGAAAACTGGAGGAACCAGGAAACTCAAGGCAGGAACCAAAGCATGTGCCATGAAGGAATGGTGCGTACAGGTAGCTCAGTTCACTTGTTTATAGTACCCAAGACCACCTATCCAGTCCCACAGTGAGGTGAATCTTTTCCTGTCAATCATGTATCAAGAAAATGCTTGCACACAAGACAGTCTGATGGGGAAATTTTCGATTATCTCTCCTCAAATAACTTTAGTTTGTACAGCTTGACAAAAAACAAACAACAAAAAAACAGTACAAATTGATATCAAATTTCAATTTTTCTGCTAAAACTTGTTAGACAAAAAAACACATATATAAACAACAAAAAGATATGGAACACAACTCATAAAATTACCATGTTTGTTTCCATGTAAACAAGAAAATTTTCTTCTAAAAGAAAATTATACTCAATAGGTAGAGTATGCATTCTTTTCAAGCATCCGTGGAAGACTTATAAAAGTTAACTAATAAGCATAAAGAGGCCCAAAAATATTTTAAAGTAGTAGCATCATATGAGCGTTATCTGTATCACAACACAATTAAGACAAAAATCATCATCTAAAAATAAACTAAACTAAAATATTAAAATGTGCCTATATATACATTTCTGCAGTTCGAATTTTATAAACAACAAAATAACCTGAGTTAAAAATATTAATACTTACAACTGGACAGTGATTAAATGTACTACTTAGCAGCTCTAAAATAAATTTCAATTACATTTAAATGTTATAGTCATATATATATATATACATATGTGTGTGTGTGTGTGTGTGTGTGTGTGTGTGTGTGTGTGTGTGTGTGTGTGTGTATACATATTGTCTTAGGCAGGATTTCTTTCTATTCCTGAGCAAACATCACAACCAAGAATCAAGTTGGGGAGGAAAGGGTTTATTCGGCTTACACTTCCATGCTGCTGTTCATCACCAAAGGAAGTCAGGACTGGAACTCAAGCAGATCAAGGAGCAGGAGCTGATGCAGAGGCCATGGAGGGATGCTGCTTACTGACTTGCTTGCTTCTCCTGGCTTGCTCAGTCTGCTGTCTTATAGAACCTAAGACTACCAGCCCACAAATGGTACCACTCACAAGGGGCCGTCCCCTCTTGATCACTAATTGAGAAAATGCCTTACACCTTGATCTCATGGAGGCACTTTCTCAACTAAAACTCCTTTCTCTATGATAACTTCAGCTTGTGTCAAGTTGGCACACAAAACTAGCCAGTACACACACACACACACACACACACACACACACACACACATATTTGCAAAGAAGATAAACTAAGTGTCAAATAAAAATCAGGGGCTGTGGGCTGGGAGAGACTGTTAGAAGTAATACAAAGATTCAAGCCTTGATGCAGGCCTGGAATCCCAGCTACAAAGGAAAATGAGACAGGAGGATCACAAGGTCTACCTGGGCTGCGGAGCAAGTATAGGCCTGGTTAAGCAACTTAGTGAGATCCTGTTTTAGAGGGGGTAAGCAATGATGGAACTTAGAAGTTGATGCAGAGGCTAAGAGCATGTGTTGCTCTTACAGAAGACATAGTTTAGTCTCCAGTACCAAGATAGGGCTGTTCCATATTGCCTGTTACTCCAGGGGGAGAGATATGATGGTTTGGTGCTAACACACTCGTGTGCAAATCTACACAGAGATTCACACAGATACATATAATAAAAAAAAATAATAATCTTTTTAAAGACAAAAATATATTAGGGGCACAGCTCAGTGGTAGACCTTTAGCATAATCAAGGATTCACTCTCCAGAAGTATAAAATGAATGGATAAATGAATGAATGAATGAACTCAAAGAAAGCAGGAAAAAAATTAGTATAAAAGATTTTTGTATACATTTTGGCTTATTGAAAATAATAATAGAGCGATGGCTCACCAGTTAAGAGCACTGTCTGCTCTTCCAGAGGACCCAGATTTGACTCCCAGCACAACTCCAGATGGAAGTGCGCAACTCCAGTTCCATGAGATCCATTGCCCTCTTCTGACCTCAGTAGGCCCTGCATATACATGCTACACAGACATATATACAAGCAAATTACCCATACACAAAAAGAAAATACTAATAAATGTCTCAGCTCTGACAGAGAAGTCAAGGACATTAATGGGAAGAGAATAGACAAAGCTGGAAATAGAAAAAAGGTTACTTCTGGAGAAACAAAAGGATTCACCTATGAAGAGGTAGATTGTGGCTTTATTTTTGTTTTGTTTTGTTTTTGTTTTTGTTTTTGTTTTTGTTTTTGTTTTTCGAGACAGGGTTTCTCTTTGTAGCCCTGGCTGTCCTGGAACTCACTCTGTAGACTAGGCTGGCCTCGAACACAGAAATCTGCCTGCCTCTGCTTCCCAAGTGCTGGAATTAAAGGCGTGCGCCACCACTGCCTGGTTTGATTGTGACTTTAAAACTATTCTAAAGGTTGGTGGATTGTTCCAAGTGGTACATACACACAATATACTCTTCTGAGTGTGATATTGTCTTTCCTGTGTGCCTGTGGGATCTTACTGCTTTAATACTCATACCTCACCCACCTTTGAACAGAGGAGAACAAGCAGATGTAGACAGCTCTAGTAAGAGAGTGCTAGAGAGAATAAGGGAAAGAAAGGGTCCAGGAGGAACAGAAAGAGAGTCCAGGAGAAAGTGAAGGTAAGCAGGCATGATGGTCCACACTTTTGCTTCTAGTACTCTGGAGGGGAGCAAGATCGGCCATTCTCAGCTATACAGAAAGTTTGAGGCCAGCTTTAGAACATTTCTCTTAAGTGGGCATGGTGTGTGTGTGTGTGTGTGTGTGTGTGTGTGTGTGTGTGTGTGTGTGTGTGTGTGTGTGTGTATGTGTACTTACGCGCACACGCACGTGTTTGGCTGCTAAGCTCGATGATCTAAGTTTAGCCCCTGGAAGAAACCCATATGGTAGAAGGAGAAAACTGACTCCTTGGGTTGCCATCTTGCTTCTGTGACTCATGAGCTCCCCAAAATTAATTAATTAAATAAGTGTAAAGACGTTTTAATGTAAGAGCAATTAATAAAAAGAGTGAATTTTTTTTTCAAAATGATCTTCTGGCCTCTGTGGAGAGCTTTCCTTCTTTCTTCTTTGGGGCCTGAGACCTGCTGTGGGGTTCCTGTCATAAATTTCCAGCATGGTAAGCTAGCACAGACCTTCTCTCCTGGGATTTATCAGAGCAGAATTTTTTGCCCGAAGCCAGCAAAATTTCCAGTGTCAGTGGCAGCAGCAGCAGCAGCAGCAGCAGCAACAGTGTAATGAGCCTCTGTTCATTAAAGGAGGCATTTTCACATGCTGGGGTCATTTCTTTTTGTGTGGGCTCTCACTGAGCTATGCTTGGTAGAAAAGCCAGTCCACAGAAAATAATAAATTGAGAGACCTGCATTTTCAGGGCATGAGCCTCTGTAAAATCCTTATCTTTCTGTGTCTTTAGATGTGGGAACAAGTGTCATCACAGCCAGCTACGTGTTCATATGTTTGCAAATTTTATGGCCCTTTCTGGTACACGCCACAGGGATGGGAGAGAATCGGAGTACTTACCTTTCATGGCCGTTAGAGGTTCAGAGTTTCATTATGACCGTCCTTGATGGCTGTCTGCTTAGGTGACACAGACAGAAACAAGAAATAGTCCTCAGCCATAGAGGCCCTGCCTCACACCATAATTGCAGGAGTGTCTGATATATCTGCGTCCGAAAAGCAAAGCATGGAGCTAGAACCCCGCCTCTCCACCTAGGAATCAGCATGTGACTATCATGGTAGGAAAGAAGGCATGCCAAAAGTACATGTGCACTCCACCCTTTGGGTATTAAACTAGTGAGAAAATGAACCACAGAAAATTGTTGGTTCCCCACAAGTCTTATGCTTGGGAACGAAAAGGTCAAAGCCTGGGGCCAGCCAGAGAGGGAAGGTTGTCTCCAGGAAGATCTTTCACTCAGTTTTGAATCCCTGTACGAACACCTTGTTGAGAGACTCGGGCCCAGACAATGATGAGAGAGACCACAGCTTCCCCAGAACTGTTTCAGTTGGCATACCTCTTTCAGTTGATTTAAATCTAGACCTATTTGGACCTAGAAGATAGACTTGGGTGTTAGGATCACTGGATATCTTTATTCCTCTACACAAAGTAATTGCATTGTATACATCTTTCTTTGTCTTTTACCATTAATTGTCTCTTTAATTGGTCTATTGTGTTTAAGTGGCTTGTCAGGGCTGGCAGGGCTGAGCCTTTGACCCTAGTAGCCACAGTAACAGACTAGCTGTTAGGTCAGTAGAGACAAGACAAAGCCCAGTCAGATGGCACATAATCTGCTTTCTCTCAATAAAGTGCCTGGAGAATAGACTTACCTGGCACACCCAACTGTTGAGAGACCAAAAAAGGATAGGTCAAATGCTTCCAGGAAAGAAGACAGGACAGGTCATGGAGAGGACAAGATCCTAAGAATGTCACACTCTGAAGCTCAGAGAGAATTCACTGTGGCTCCTCCACTCTCCATTCTGACAGCACCTTAGGAAGTGAAGGGAGAAAGCTCTTTTTCCCTTGCATTTCAGATATGCTACTGGCTTAACCTTTGTGCTACTGTGCAGCTCCACATGCATGCATCATTCACTCAGTTCAACAGGTAAGGGAACTGAAAGACCAGTTTGTTGGTGGCTAAGAACCTCCAACTCAGGACCCAGAGCTGTTGTAGATATGTGCTCATCTTCATTTCACTGTCTACAACTACAGTAATTTTACAGGGTAAATTACCATAAAATGAGTGACTTTATACAACCAAATTATTATTACATTGTTTGAACAGCCAGAAGTCCAAGTTTAAGGTGTCTAAAGTGCCACACATGAATCACAGGTTCTTAGGAAAGATACTACGATGCCTGAAAGCTGCTGCCTCTCTGTGCTGTGAATGTCTTCATCCCTTGCAAGGACAAGAGTCATTGATATAATCCCTACACCATCTGACTCAGTATGACTGTGATCCTAACATTAACTTTCCTGGGAAAAAGGGAATAAATGTCTTCTCACTCCAGACAGGAACCAGTGACAGATCAGATTCTATCCAAATCCCCAACTTTTTGAACCAATGTGTTAGTTGGGCAGGATTATAGGAGTACAAGGGACCCAAACAGACACATCATCACAAATTTCTTCCCTGGGATAGATGGTGACCTCAGAGAGCTGCATTATAGAGTCTACCCTTAGTTAATCTTCCCCTTCTTATATACTCTAACATATCTCAAGATCTCTTGCAGATAGGAAAATCTAGAATCCCAAGTGAGTTGTCTAGAGGACCCTTCCCCAGTCTCATCACTCTTTACTGTGGGTGCTAACATTTTGCTACTATTACTGTAGACCTAGCCTTGTTCTGCTTATTCAGTTGCCATGGGTCCCAGGCCAAGGTATTATCTACTAAAAGATAGTGATATGACACCACAAGATGTTAACTTGTAATATCCACAAACACATTTTACAAAGTAGAACACATTGTGTGGCTCTAGAACATACCACTCAAATTGAAGAAGTCAGCTCAGGAACTTTGGAAAATTCTACCAGGCTCAAAAGCATGTGGGCACCCCTCCCCTCCTGGAAGAAACAGATTAGAGAACATTGTAGACTGGAAAAGAGTGGCTGGTTAAGCCCCTACTATCTCATTCCCTAAATACCAATGAGTTTGAAAGTCATACTGTTCTGCCAATCACATTGTGCCTAATGACTGCTGCTCTAAAAACTATAAAAGCTCACTGAACAGGCCACATGGGGTCGTTCCCTCCCTCCTTTGTGTGCAGAGTGACCCAAGCATGCTGGAACAATAAATTCCTCCTGCTTTTTGCATCAATTCTTGACTCATGGTGTTCTCTCAGGGGGTTTCCAGTAAACAAAGGCTCCCCAGAGTCTTACAAAATGACATTCACAGTAATAGAAATGCATACCGGATATGAGGTGTCACTTGTTTGGGGCATCATAAGAATGGAGTATATGTAAGCCTACAATATTTCTTGTGATGTAGACTCCTAAACCAGTTTTATGAAAAGAGAGGAGAATCAAAGAGGGGGAGATAGAGAATGGACAGAGCTATACACTCAAGTTAAAATTGAGGCCAAAGGTATTAAGATGCACTCTGGATCACATGGCTCCCAGAACCATACTTGGAACCAATTAGCAAAGATCACTTTTGCTTCTATTTTCAGAAAAACATGGAAGGAATGCATAGCTCCATATAAAAACAGCATATTCTACCCAATTCCATTGGAAAAGTCAGTGGGTATTTGGCAATGTTAACTATGAAGTCAAAGGCAAACAGGGAGGGCCAAAGGACAATACAAGTCTGAAAGACAGAGAATGCTTTGGTGACTGATAAGGGAAATTTTCTAGCTATTTGATGCTGATGGGACAAGATTTAAAATATAGTAAACCAAATTCCACAAGATGGTGAAACAAGGCCAGAGCATTTATATCTGCAGAGCATCCATCCATCTCATAGAAGGCTAACATAGGCAGCTACCATTCTGAGTAGGACCACTGCCTCTGGTTAGTAGCCAGAAGGACAGAAGTGTATCTCTTCAGGCCCAGGAACATTACAGAATGATTTTGGTTCAATCTGGAGAACTTCAAAAAATACCCACAACTTGATATCAGCTGCATTATTTTATATTTATCTCTTCTAATTTTTTTTCACATTTAAAACATTAACCCTCTTCAATTTGGGCCTGTTACAAAGAAAATGTTTATGATCATTCCCATACAAGTCTGTCTGTGTTCCATTAGAATATTTCCTACAGAAGCTGGGGTTGTGACACAGGTGGTCCATGCCTAATACTCATAAAACACTGGTGAAACACTACAGGAGTCTGTATAAGTTTGTAATCTCAACACTTTGGAGGTGGTAGTATGAGGATCAGGAATTAAGGCCATTTTTTTTTAATTTGTAAACTTTTTTCCATGTATTTATTTAGTCACTTTACATCCTTATCACAACCCCCCCTCCCAGTCCTCCCCTTATACAGCCCCTACCTCATCTCTCCCATTCCATTTTCCTCTGTACTAATCTACCATGGCACCTCAAATCACTGCAGGACTAGGTACATCCTCTCCCTCTAAGGCCACACAAGACATCCCAGTTAAGGGAACAGTATACACAGGCAGACAACAGAGTCAGGGACAGTTCTGGCTCCAACTGTTGGGGGATTCATATGAAAACCAAACTGCATATCTGGTACTTATGTGCCGAGGGCCTAAGTTCAGCACTTGTGTGCTCTTTGGTTAGTGGTTTGGTCTCTGGGAGCCCCCAAGGGTCCTCATTAGTTTACTCTATTGGTCTTCTTGTGGAATTCCTATCCCCTCAGTGTCCCTCAATCTTTCTCCCAACTCAGGGATGAGAGGTATCTCTAGGATGTGCCAGAGACCTGGGATTGGGGAGTCTCCAGGGAGTCTATGAGGGTGACTCTAGCTGAGACTCTTAGCAGTAGGGGATATACAGCCTGAAGTGTCCACCTCCTGTAGCCAGAGAGGATTCCCAGTAGAAAGATGAGGACACCAACCCACCCATAAAACCTTCAAACCAAAATTTGTTCTGCCTACAAGAAGTGCAAGGACAAATATGGAGCAGAGACTGAGGGAATGGCCAACCAATGACTGGTCCAACTTGAGACCCATCACCTGGGCAAGAACCTATCCCTGACACTATTAATGATACTCTGTTATACTTGCAGACAAGAGCCTAGCATAACTGTCCTCTGAGACCTCCAGCCAGCAGTTGACTAAAAGGATTCAGACTAACAGCCAAATATTAAACAGAGCTCAGGGAGTCTTGGAGAAGAGTTGGGGGAAGGATTGAGACCCTGACTCAAAAAACAAAATAAGAACATGAAAAAATGATATCTGAGGTTGACCTCTACCTCTACACATGCATGTGCACATATATACATAGATTTGCTTTTGTGAGAAGCATACATCTGTCTTTCAAGCAGGCTGTGTCATTTCTCATGCCCAGCATCTATAAAGGAAAGCCCTGCTCTTCCACAGCCTCAGCAATGGTATTAACAGGGCTATCCCCCATACTAGATCTGTAACTCTTTCTGACACAGCACAACAAGTGTGTCTCACATGCTCATTTGCCAATGTTGGACCTTATTTGGTGAGAAGTCTATTTGACTTCAATGCCTTGGTTTGATTTTTCTTTGCTTTTCTTTTCCTTTCTTTGATTGATCGATTGATTGATTGAGTGGGATCTTACTGTGTAGCCCTGGCTAGCTTGAAACTCACTGTGTAGGCCAGACTGACCTGGAAATCAAAGCAATCTTCCTTCTTAAGCCTTCTAGTGCTTAGATATAGGAATGAACCATTAGACCTGCCTCATGCTCATCTTTTATTAATATTCCTATTGTCAAGTTTCAAGAGCTATTGACCAGCTGTGTCTTTTGCAAACATGGACTCCATGTCCTTGATTTGCCTTCTCATTCTTTTCACCAGAAGTTTCCCCATGAAGTCAGTTTGTTAATCCATTCTCCCATGGACCATGTCTTAGGTATTGCAGCTATTAAAAAAAAAAAAAAGTCATTGCCATAACTTATATTTTCTTGCTGGTTGAGTTTTTAGAAGTTTTGTGGCTCTGCATTCATCTCTAGGTCCATTTTGAGTACGATGAGGGCAAGGTGCTTGTCTAGGTCATTGCTGCTATTATTTCTGTGTGGATGTCCAGCTACTATGGGTTGTTTGCAGAGGACATGCCCCTTGTTAGCTTTTGTTATTTGACCAAAGATCATTTGATATGCATATCTGTCTCTGCACCTCTAATCTCTTCCATTGATCCATTTGTCCATTGACTGGACTGATGTTGTGTAAGTCTTGTGTAGGCAACCACAACAGCTCCATGTGTTTCACAGTTTTAAAATTTAACCAGAAATGAACTTTTCTTCACCTGAGGCCAGATCACCTTCATCACAATTTCTGTAGGAATGAAAAACCAACTGTTTATCAAGGTTCACATTACTTTGGTGAGAACATGCTGTGTATACCTTCTATCTTTGACACTCTTGTCTTACATAAAGAAAAGACCAGTAGGCTTTACTAAAACCCAAAATTCTTGATATCAGTTTATAAAACTATAACTCTTTTCAAAGCAGTATTGTTGTATGCACTTAAAATTAATACAGTCCCATGATTCTGTACAAGAAAAGTACAAGAAACTGAATAAAAGTCGAGAAAATTTAGGCAGTGTATATCAATTTTATTTTTAAAAAAGTTGTACTTGCAAAGTATTCTGGGAAATGCTAGTGCCAATATTGCAAAGGGTTTGATCTAGTTGAGATGTAAAAGACACTCCTGTAAATGTCACAGTTCAATCTCCAGAACACAGGAACTTCATCAGAAAACACAGGCAGTTTTGTCAATTGTCAGCATTTGCCAATATATGGTTAAAAGGTTAACTCTGTAGAAAGGTCATTTTAAAAACCTATTCGGTGAGAGATGTGCACCACACAATCCTTTTGCCTCACCTTCATCCTCAAGGCTCACAAATCAGTGAGAATAATAGGTGTTTTGTCCATCCTCTCTCAAATCTGAGCCATGTCCTCTTTATGCTCCAGGGAAAGTTTCAGGGACAGTAAGATTTCTCCATTCCAAGTATTGTATGATTATTACAAGTTATTCTTCCTGTTAGTGTTAGTTAGCTATTGAGCTCCTTCTGATATAAAAATGTACATGTTCTAATTTTTTCTAGCAGATAGTAAATTATATTATAGTCCATGAGGAAACTACAAACAGAGGTTTTAAAATCTTACCTGGATTCATCCATCTATCCACCTTTTTTTACATGTATCTTTTGTATTTTTAATAAATGTTTAGGAAATTTTGCCTACAAAACATTTCCTTTCACCATGGTACTTCATACAAAGTACATATATTTGTCACTGTATTTATAATCAATTCTTCCCTTCCCCACGGCCCTCCCTGGGGTCCCTCCCCTGCAGCTCAGCTACTTCCTTTTTACTCCAGTTATTCTCTCTCTCTCTCTCTCTCTCTCTCTCTCTGATTTGTGGGGGTGTGGTTGGGGGGTGCATGTGCTGGGAATCAAACCAAGGTCCTTGTGTATGCAAGAGAAGCACTCTATATCTCAATCCTCACTTCTGCTTTATTATTGAATGCATTCCATTGCTCGACTTCCTATCTCTCTTAAGAACTCTTCCTCCATTTTTATTTTTTTCTGTCTAGTTTTGTCACACACATACATATTCACACACACACACACACATACACACACATATGCATGCACATGTAAATGTAGGTATAAACACATATATTAGCACATATATACATATAATTTCATTTTAGTTCTGTGTATGTGAAGAAAGTATGGTATTTATTTTTTGAGTTTGAATTGTTTTGCTTAACATAATAATTTCAGTTGCATCCATTTTGTGTAAATATCACGACTTCATTTTCATTACAGCTTTATATTCTACTGTATGCATATACCATATTTTCTCTATCCATCTACCTGATATGGACATAAAAGCTGGCTCCATTTCCTCACTACTATGCACAGTGCGACTGTAAACTCAGCAGCTCCAGTGTATCTGTGGTATGCTGACTTAGGTTCCTGCACGTACATCCAGCAGAACTGAGTCCCTTAGGATTATTGCTCCTTAATTTGTTTTCCTTCTTGACCCTCATTAAGGAGCTCTTTTTAGACAACTATTTCCTAATTTTATCCCTACCACTCCATAACTGATTCAGATGTGAGACATCTCTGTGAGAACTGGACCCCTTGGAGGCCTCTACTCTAAGAGATACTTCATTTTTCTGCCCACTTTTAAGAACCCTTCCTCCACCTGACATCTCAACCTTTCTGAGATTGATGCTTTGAACATTAAGACTGCTTCACACTATGCACGGTAGAATATGTTCAGGACAGGGTCCTGTCTCTAGCTTTTCTCCCACGGAAGGACTAGCTCAGGCATAAGTACCACCCAGAGAAGGACAGTGAGAATGGTAAGGAGCCTGTCAGCATGCCTTTGTCTCCCACCTTTACAGTTAACTAGGTGAGAAAATTCAGAGATATGCTCTCCTGTGTGAATTAAGCAAGTACTAGAGCAGCAGTGGAGGGAGAGATCAATTCTAAAACTGTGTCCTGTGAAGATGTGGAAGATGTTGAGGCTTGACCTCAAGTCCAGACACAAGCTCAGGAATACAATCCTAAGGTAAGAAAGCACAGTGGATTCACACACAGTAAACATTTCATGTGAGTGGCTGCTGATATGGTGCACATTTCCATTAAAGTGCAAATGTCAGGGAAGCATTACTGCTCTTCATGCCTGATACCAATTCACTCCTCCCCATCTACCACACACACACATTATTTACTCCTTGTTTGATACATTTTAAACTTCAGGGCTTTTACTGTCACACATTCAATAATGATAGCTCCGGTCAGAAAATGAGACCTCAATGGATTCTGCTATACCTAAACACTGCTCAACTCTGATCTCACATAGTGAAGACTGATTTGGTCTCAAGACTTCTGGCTCCTTCCCCAAAGACCTGAAAACTGCCTTACTCTAAGCTGCACTGTAATGCAGAAATTTCACAGTTGCTCTGAACTCCAAGTAGTATAAGAAAAAGATGGGTATAAAGAGCAAACTTCTGCATTCTTAGGATTTCCCAGACAAGAAAAGAATTAGGTTTTTATCTATACCATGAACCAATGGCTCAAAAGAGTCACATTTCACATGTCATCTCCTCTTTGTTCCACCCATCTCTGAAGTCATTACTGTGTCACTGCTGTGACAAATACCCAACAAAAGTAGCATAAGGAAGGAGAGTTTGTTCTGACTCACAGTTCAGGGGTACAGTTCACTAAAGTGTGGAAGTCACCCTGCAGGAACTTGGCCACATCACACCTGAGCTGGGAAGCAAAGAGTGGCCAAAGGCTGGTGCTCATCATTATTTCTTCTTTTTATGTAGTAAGGCTCCCAAACACTACAAGGCCGTCCTGTTCACTCTAGAAAGTTTTTCACTGACATATCAAATATGTTTTCTTGATGATTCTAAATCCTGTCAAGCTAAGAGTAGAGATCGCTGGGCAGTGGTGGTGCACGCCTTTAATCCCAGCACTTGGGAGGCAGAGGCAGGCAGATTTCTGAGTTCGAGACCAGCCTGGTCTACAGAGTGAGTTCCAGGACAGCCAGAGCTACACAGAGAAACCCTATCTCGAAAAACCAAAAAAAAAAAGAGTAGAGATCAGCTGCCACCCCCCCCCCCAGTTACGCCATAACTAGATGTTAAGATTGTAAACTTTACTTCCGACTACTGTAGTGCCCTATTAAAAGCTAGCCCAAGAATGTCATCCCCTTCCTGGTGGTAAGTGTCTATCCAACACACTCTTTTCTGTTTCACCATGCTGCTCTCAAAGTTCTAAAATCAAGGTGGCACAGCCACAGGCCCTGACCCTCCAGTCTTGTCCTCAGCCATTCCCATTAGCCTCTCCCACTGACTCAGAAGCATCATCTCACTTCTTAATCAGATGGCTTTGTGATAATTAGTTTCGCATCCAGAAAAACAGAAGAGTGTGTGAGAGTCCTGAGTGTCTTTATTTCTTAGAAAAACTAGGTAGGATTCTCACCAAGGCAGAACATCCTCCTTAGAGATACTCTTACAGGCCCAGACTGATTTTATGATGAAGCAATTATAACGGGAACCCTCCAAACTACATCTTAAGAGTTACTGTACAGAGCCAGCCTGGTCAAATAATATTATTGAGCACTAATTGTAATGTGTTTGGAACAGGGCCACGTATTTGTTCAACATAAATTTCCACATATGGGCAAATTGCTCCTGTAATAGGATCCAGCCTCCTCTCTCTTCCAGCCTCCTGTGACCTTCTGTTGCAGGGATCCCCAATTAAACTGGGAAAGTGACTAAAATGAGCCAAAGGGTCAGAGGAAATGAGGGAGAGGTGAGACAGAAAAGGAAATAAGAAGAAAAGAACAAGCAGGCAAAAGAACACTTAGAAACTTTACCCAGAGGGAATCTTTTGCCAGACGCGGACTTTTCCTCCCTTGCATTTTCGGACTAGAATCCTTGTACCACTCGTATCCAGAGGGATTTCTTTTGGAACTCTGAAACACTTTGCTAGTGAGAAGGTTCGTAGCTTCGCTATGAACAAGAATATGCTGTTTATGATAAACACTTTAGCAGCTTCAGGCTGTTGGTGATCCCCAGCAAAGGAGAACAGTAAAGCTGCAGCTTCGATGAGCCTGGGATGAGCTGTGATGCCCTTGAATCACTCAGCCTCTCTGGGCTGATCAGCCAGTAGCAAAGGGCCCCATGTTCACCAGTGACATGAACAGTCTTGGTGTGGGTATACTTTATAATGTGCTTTGCTTCTCTGTTTTAAACTAGAAGCTCTTTGGAGGCAGGAACTACATTTTAATCTCTTACATATTCTCTACAAGACCCATCAAACAGTACAGCAGGTACACAACTAATATTTCTAAATGAATAATTAACACATCAATATTGCACAGAGCTCAGATTGTCTAAGTCATCTCTAGCAAGGTGACTTTCTCCTCTGCCCCTGTGTGTGTTTCTGTGTGTGTGTGTGTGTGTGTGTGTGTGTGTGTGTGTGTGTGTGTGTGTGTGTGTATGGTGTTTTGTGTACATATGGTATGTATGCATATTGTGTGGTGTTTGTATGGTGTGTGGTGTGTGTGGTGTGTGTGTGTTTGTATGTAGACATGTAGGTGATGTATGTAGACATGTGCATATGTTTAGAGGTCTGAGATCAATGCTGGGGAGTCTTCTTCTATTGTTCTCTGCTTTATTTTTGAAAACTGAGTCCCTCACTGAACCAGGATGTTGTCTATGAGGTTAGACTGATAGCCAGTGAGCATGAGAGATCATCTTGTCTCTTCCCCCAAATGCTGGAAACACAGGTGTGCGGTGCTGTGCTAGTGAGCTAAACTGAGGTTCTCATGCCTGTACAACAAGCATTTTGCCCTGAGTCATCATTTAGCCCCAAAGCTAGGTACTCTTGGGTAAAACTTTGACATGCTGTGTTGATATCATAAAAAATTGTATTAAATGACTATTCCCTTCCTGCCCCAAGCCTGAAGAATAAGATAATTTGGGGAGAACATGAAGCAGGGAAATATTAACTTAAGGTTATTTTAAACCTCAGCATCCACCCTTAGGCAACTTGTCCTAACCAATGAAACAAAAGGATGAAATCTCCCTCTAGGCATTTAATAGTGATTTCTGACTATATTTACAAGTTAAAGAACTAAGGCAAGCCCCAGCTAGGGCTGACGTATAGCTGCAAGGTCCTTTGCATTTTATTTTGGTACACCATTTTTATAAAGGTCAGAGAACAACCATGTGAATCTGAAAGTATTTGGCCTTTTCTATATTGTTCATGAAGACCACGTAGGAAATATCACAGTGGGCTCCAGTTCAACTTAAAGATAGTACATTTGCCTCAAAAGCTACTAGCGTTTGTTTGTTTCTACTTTTTGCCACTTTGAATACCTGGGAGAGCATCATCTTAGTTTCATGTTGCAAACCTGGCCTTCTCTGATTGAAGACTTGAAAGAGGCAAATCCTGGCAGTACACATATGGAACTAGCTGGGCCCTTATCTCCTGGGGTTTCCAGTGATGTTCATTGAGGGTTCTAGGAAGGTTTAGGCTACTGCTAGAGGCAGATTGCCACAATGATGTCTAAGAATTAAAACAGCTGCCAGCATGACTGTGTTCCTCATGTCTTTGTGAACGTTTATTCTCTTTTAAAGGCTGATCTACAAGCTCAGAGACTGTTGAAAGAGGTGATTATTCTTTTCTTGCTTTAAATATGTCAAACAAAAAATGTGTGTATCTTTTCATAATGTACTAGGAAAAAAATTTCCCTTTCCTTTGCAGAACAGGATAAAGATAAAACAAAGTAAAATTTCTGACATTTCGTGTTTCTGTCCAGACTTGGGAAGTTCTGATTACATAAATACTTCTAGGGCTCAGGGAAGCAGAGCAAGTTACCCTGATCCCTGAACCTTACAGAGGGACATCCCACAGGGGAGCTACACACCTCAGGGCCAGACTCTCACAAATGGCACACACTCAGGGGACAAAACCTCTAAGATGCCACCAATCCCTTCTTTATTGGATGTGCTCCCACACTGGTTGGGAATATTTGTGAAGTTCTACCCTTAGAGGTGAGAGACAGAAGCAGGAATTCCCTGGGTTTCCAAGCTTCCATGTCAGCAAGGCAAAGGGAGATGGAAGAAAAAAGAATATCCTTTAATCCCAGTCTTAGGAGATGGAGGCAAAAGAGCAGACATTCAAGGTCTCCCTCAATTACGTAGTGAGTACAGGCCAGTGTGAGTACAAGACCCTACCTCAAAATAGAAAATCAAACAAAATTATGAGTCTCAACACCTGGACCATAGAGAAAGCTTCATGTTTATTTCAGAAAAATCTGAGTAGTTCGTCCCCAAGTGCTCCAGGAGCTTATATTTCAGATTTCTTTGTGGAGACTAGACTAGAGAAGTGCTTTGAGGCATCAACTCATTTCCTAGGACAGTCACCTTATCAACTCTGGCACACAATATCTGCTGACACTAACTAGGTGTCAGTAGCCAGATCTCTAATTGAAAGACCTGACCCCCTTATGAGGAAGGTTAGATCCCTAGCAAACTTAGAGCCGAGACTAGAAAACATGCCCAGGCAAAAACCCCTAGCAAACTTAGAGCTGAGACTAGAAACTACATGCCCGAGCAAGAAAAAAAAAAAAAAAAAAAAAAAAACCCACCCAACTATATTCTTTTCCCTAAGAAACGGGTGACTTTGACCTGACCTCAGAGCCAGAGGCACAATGTTTCAGGAACTAGAAATGTTTGTGCAACTGACTTGTGAATATGCAAATTCTTTCCGTTCCCCACCCCTTGCTTTATGGTTTCTCCTTGCTTTATGGTCTTTTTCCTGCTTTGTGGTTCTTTCCTTGCTTTGGGGTTTTTTCTTCTTTTAAATACCCCTGACTTCAGCTACTTGGGGTCGGACTCCTCTGCCCCTGCATGGGTTATGAGCTCCACCCCAGTGCACTGGTCCCACAATAAACCTCATGTGATTGCAGCAAGGACGGCCTTTCATGAGTTCTTGGGGGATCGCGCCATCCCGAGACTTGAGCAAGGGTCTCCCCAGCTCGGGGGTCTTTCATAATAATGGGGAATTACCCAATCCAGAGAAAAAGTAAAACTACTCAAATCTCTGTGCCAAAGAAGATCAACCATGCCTATAGTGCAAAAAGGAGTACAGTTTATATAAATGCATACAATAGGGCTCTGAAAAAATGCAATGAGAAATTTAATGGCATATTGTACCCTGTAAAACAATGTCATGCCTCACCTTCGACACTCCTGCATGGTGCATGTAGCTATTCCTCACTCGCATTTTGGTTCCACCATCTGTCAAGGTTAGGCAATGCCAGCTGGCAGCCACCAACTCCAGGTATGTGAGCAACTTACAATGCATACTAGCTCCTGCAGCAGCCAAAGTGCAGATGCACTGATGCATGGCTGTGGATCTTGACTACTTGTTATTCAGTATTAGCATGGCAATACATAATCCAAATGCTCTCTCTCTCTATCTCTCTCTCTCTCTCTCTCTCTCTCTCTCTGTGTGTGTGTGTGTGTGTGTACTAACTGTTTGTGTAGGCATGTGCAATCTGCATGCATGGAGACTAGGGTTCCACTTCTTTCCCAACCATTTGCCACCCGGTTTTCTTTTTGACTCACTTTCCTCACTAAACCTAGAGTTCATCAATTGGCTATACTGTCTGTCTAATGAACAGCAGGGATACCCATTTCTCCACTTTCCAAGTGCTGAGATTATAAATGACTATCACAGCTGTGCCTGGCTTTTTATATGGCTCCTGGCTATCTGAACCTGGTCTTCACACTTGGGCATCAGGCACCTTACTGAGCAATCCTTATTCCTTGATTCAGCTTTCTGATTCCCCTGTCTCTATACCTGTGAAGCTAAGTAAACCTAGTGGGGTTGGGGGAATGGGGGAACAAATCTCAAGCAACCATTCAGGTCCAGACTACAAAAACCTAGGCATGGCAGCTCAATCCTTGTAGAACTCCACAAATGGCCCCATCCTTTTTTCTGTAACAAATTTTTCCTATCTCTGATAATTTCAATATCTCATGTTGTCCCTTAGGCCACCCCAACCCTGACCTCCATACCCTTCTCCTAGAGGTATCTCTGGTTGCTTTCTCCTAATGAGCATGGAGATGCATTGAGCCCTGATCCAATGTGGAAGACATGTCTCAGTAACACACAGTCATCCATAGAAGAAACTGAAATAACTCCAGACCCTCACCTGAAATCCTCTTGGGGTGTGAATTGGAAATCCAAACCTGTAACTTATCCCTGCTGTTACTGTGTTTCTCTGTCTTCCTGATATCAAATGTGATGAAGAGGCCATGCTGGCAATGTAGCGAAAAAAGCCATGTGCATGTGAAAGTCATGCACAATCACATGCAGCAATCCCCATGGGAGATGCCTGTGTCTACTCCCAGCCCCACATGCTGACTTCATTGCAGTGAAGCAAGGCCAGAACATCTGTACATGTAAAGGCTTCCCAGATAACTCTAATGTGAGGCTATGTTTGAGACCCGGTGATTCAGTGTAATGGCATATACATGCCCCAGGGAGAAACATTTCAGGAAAGCTGGAGGTGCCACTAAAAAAAGCCAAACCACTCCTACATGCACCCCTCCTTCCAGGGCACATCTGTGTACAAATACAATGGATCCAATTTCCATTTGAAAATGAGGACTAAATGGAGATTATGGAATTGCTTTAGAAGAGGGGGAAAAGGAAAGGAGAGGGAGAAAAAGGGAGGGAAAGGGGAGAATCAGCAGTAGTAGAAGTGACTTACCAGACATGCCTTGGAGACATCAGAGGTCACAATATTAACGTGACCTTTTCTAAGAAAAATTAGCAAGCAAATGTGTTTTAGGCAGGCGGGGAGACAGGCTATAGTGCTTGAAGATCTGAGTCTAGCCTTATGTAAAAAGCCAGCAGGTATGGTGTGCACTTGTAACCTCAATGCAGGGAATAAGAAATAAGCAGATGTACCTAAATGAGGAAAACCACACTATTTAAAATGGGGAGACCCAGAATCAGTGAGAGACCCGGTCTTGAAAAAAGAAGAAGGAGGGGGAAGATGAAAAAGAGAGGTGGAGAGGAAAGGAAGGAAGGGAGAAAGAGAGAGAAAGAAAGAAAGAGGATAGATAATGATTAAGGATAACGTTCTGACATGAACCTCTGATCTACATATGTAACCTCCATAACACACGTGTGTGTTTGCATAAATGTATACATTCCCACAGGGAAGAAAACATGGCTTATTTGTTGTTTTGTTTATCTTCTAGAACAGATCCAATCTTTCCCCTCAGTCTCCATGCTGAAGAATTTAGACAAACCACATACATCCAGAAGGATTTGGGATGCAGAACTGCCTTCCGGGGAAGCTACTCTTCTTCACAGTCACTTTTATTTTCAGTATTCTCTTGATTAGAGCAGTCCCTTGTAGTAGGAAACGCAAGGATCCGGAGGCTCATGAAACTACACGCTTCACCTGTCCCCTCAGCAAGATTATACACGAAGTGGCAATCATTGTGGAAGGAGACCCTTCCAAGAAGCTGCCTGCAAGTCGTGCAGAGAACTTCAGTGATGGAGCTTATGAGTTTTGAGTTACCCATGTTGAGATAGACATTCTAATGATGCAACTGCCTTTGAGTAACTCATGAACCTCTAGGTGGCCTCTCCCCCATATTCCTGTAATTAACCTATCACTCATACTCCTCTAAGTGACCCCTCAGCCCTGTCCTATAAGTAAATGTTCTCACCCATGCGAGTGACTCCTCACTCATGCTCTGTAAGTGAACCCTCACCCATGCTCTCTAAGGGGTTCCTCACCCTGCTCTGAAAGTGAGCCCAATAAACTCATAGGTTTGCCCAGCTATGCTTGGACAGAATTCTTTCTTTAGTCTGTTGCTGCCTCTCAACCTGGTATATATAGAAATGGATACTGCAGGAAAAGTCACACATTTGTCACACTCTGGGCTCACAAAAGTTGCAGGGTCGTGGAGAAAGAATGTTGCACAGGCAATGACTGTCCATTGGGTTCATGGTGGCTCCCTGTTATGTTTGGATACTAAATCTAATATTGTATATATTGCTGTCACAGTACACTCTCCCCATCCAAGTTGTCATCATGAGTGTAGCCTATTCCCCAGTCCTCAACCTCCATTCTGAGCAACGTGTGTCCCAGCCTCCGTTTAGATGATAACTGCTCAGAAGCTCAACACCCATATAGGTGTCTGACTTCTCTGTACACTGTGTGAATGCCAAGAGAAGCCAACATTACTGTGACTCCCACACTTGAGTTGCAGGCTAGATGTTTAGGTCTGGCTCAGAGGCTACAGCATTCTTTGATACCTTCTGTCTTCTCCATGCCACTCCCCCAACATGGCACTCCAGATCTCTTTCACATCTCTACAGATATTTCTAAAGATACTTCCCAATTTACTCTGCCCATGGCCCTGTACTCACTAAAGTGATAGGACTTCTCAGAGTTTCCCCTCCATTGCTGCATCTCTGTATCTAATCCCTATCTCATAGGTCATCCTTCATGGTAAATGCGGTGCACAAGAGCAGCTAGTTTAAACTTCAGAGAACATGAGTCATTAGACATCTCAAGATAGCCTCCTGCCTGCCAGGAGTTAATCTTGGGCCAGGAGATGGCACAGACAGTAAAGTGGTTGCTACAAAATCTGAAAGCAACCCTCTGTTCAATTATGTACACCCCGTGAGTTTGGAGCTACCTACCTGTGCTCCTAGAACTCAGGAAGCAGAAACAAGAGAATCCCTGAGTTTCTGGCCAGGCACACTGACCAAATCAGAGAGCTCCAGGTTCAGTAGGAGTCTTCAAAATATAAGGCAGAAAGCAATATAGAGAGATATTTCATTGTTAAACTCTGGCTTCCACATGTACCTACACACGTGCATATACATTATCATACATACACACTTTCTTTCTCTCTCTCTCTCTCTCTCTCTCTCTCTCTCTCTCTCTCTCTCACACACACACACACACACACACACACACACACACACACACACACGCACACACACAAATCACATGAATATTCTGAATTTTCATAGGAAAACATGTGTGCAGAAACTGCAGAGGCATCGGCCAAGTGTTCACTGCCATTCATCCTGCCTAAATGGTTGGTGAGGCCCAGTCTAGGATGAATGAGACCCTTTGTTCAGAGAACTGAGAATTTAGGCAACGAAGAAACTCACAAAATAGCTCATGCCTAAAATTTCAGCATGTATGAGGCTGAGGCAAGTAACAGCCATTAGTTTATGGCCAGGGCTGGGCTTCAGAAAGAATTCCATAGCAGTCGCTCTACAGAATAAGACAATGAAAGAGAATATTCACCAAACTTCATTTCTCAGCCTTCAAGGGTGGCCCATTCATGAGGCCTTTCCAACTGCAGTTATTCGGGAGACAGACAAGCCTGCACAGGAACAGCTGCCAACTTCAAGGAGGAGAAAACAGAGCTAGCAACTGTGAAATGTCTCACGTGGTTTATTTCCAGAAACTAGAAAGCAAATTTCCAAATTGTAGCAGGCAGGCTTATGTCTGAAGGTAGTTTTCAAAGGGCAGTCTTTTGTACTCTCTTGTGTTTATGTGTATGTTCATGTACTATGCATTCGTGTGTGCTGGGGCACCTGCACACGCGTGCATATGGGTAAGGAGGACAGAGTCATGCCTCAGGAGCAGTCTAGGAGGCCAGACTGGCGGAGTGAAAGCCCAAGGATCCTCCTGTCTCCTGTCCCCAGTACTGGTGTTACAAATGTGTGTCACCATGGCTTTGGTATTTTTTCTAACTTTGGTTCTGAGATCACAGTCTTGTCCTTTTGATTACTTCCTAAACTACCACTCCAGCCCATTTACAGTCCCTCCTGCCATGTGTGTGTGTGTGTGTGTGTGTGTGTGTGTGTGTGTGTGTCCTCCAGAGGAAATTCGGATCCAAACACAAAGAGGAGACATTCTGCTCCCTCCCGCATCCCTGTCTTTATGGCAGGATTTTGGTCTCAGCATACCTTTCCTTATCATCTGGTTAATTATCAGGCTGTGAGAGCTTCCCCATTCTGCAGAGTGCTGTCTGGATAAGAAGACCCTCCAGTTAGAGAGCAAATAGCAGCTTAGTTGACAATAGAACTGTTTTTGTTTTCTTTTCAAGCAATAACTATACCGGGATGTGCCCTCACACTTCTTACTCTTTGGGTGTTGCTATGCAGATGGCAGAGCCCCCAGTCACTATACCTAATGGTGTGAAACACCAGCCTTCCACTCACCCTTGGTTTTCTGAAGACGTTTGTTACAGTGTCTGTTTTGAGAGTATCTTCCAAGGCTTAGCAGGTAAAAACACTTATGGTCAAGCCTGAAGACCTGAGTCCAATCCCTGAGACCCACATGGTGGAAGGAATGAACTGGCTCTGCAAGTTGTCCTCTGACTGTCACTCATGCATCATGGTATATATCACCCAACAAAAAATAAATTATATATATATATATATATATATATATAAATTATACATTCATATGTAGAACAGATCCATCCTGATACACACACACACACACACACACACATATATATATGGTGATATATCCCAATCAGAACATAAGACCAGAAGAAAAGAAAAACTCGAGAGTGACGATTTAACTCAGTAGAGAAGTTTTTGCCATCCATGCGAAGGCCCCAGGTTCTATCCTCACAACTGCAAAAAAAAAAAAGGAGGTAGATGAAGAGGAGGAAGAGCTACTCACTTTATTAAAACAGTGCACTAGTCTCTGTTTAGTTACATCAGGAGTCAATTACGGAAAGTACCTAGAAGTGTTATAAGTAGATAGGCAAAGTGTGTAGAGAGGTCAACAGGAACGTCATCGAAGTACAAGCTGCAATATAGTCCAGACTTACAGCGAGGGATATTAAAACTGGGTAAATCTGTTTGCATTGTCAATCTTAGCGTGCATGATGTATCAATAGAAAAATGGAGATATGTCTGAAATTCACCTTATTTAACATGTGTCTTACTCAGAACTGATACTGTGGTCTTAAAACATGGGTTAGCTGTATAAACAGTGATGGACCTGAGGACTTAAGTTTAACTGAAATAGAAGGCAACCATTAATATTATATTTTAATCTTAAACCGCACTGAGATTATAAATGTTTACGGAGTATTTTGTAAGCATGGCTCCTTCAAAACAACTTGGGCAATTAACAAAACTAAGATCTGACTAGAAATTTCAAGGAACTTTCTCATCCAGTGGTTTTTCCTAGGGCAGCTGCTTGCCAGCCTGCACATTTTCAAGTAGACACTAAGTCACATAAGCAGACTCAGCCAGCTCCCATTTTCTCAGTTAGGGGTGAAGCTAATCACCCTGAGAATTGAGGTCAGCTACTCCATCGGGAGCTTAAAGCATGTCCAGCACCATCCAGCATAAAGCAATTAAACCTGACCAGTGATGATGGCCATTTAATGAGCTTCCAGGTGGCAGAAGGGAGTTCACTCTACGTGTCTCAAATAGGTTGTGATGTGTTGTAAAGCTAACATGATAAATAATTTACGTGTTGGAATCCTGCAGCACAGACGTTCTTGTCGGCTGGGGAGCACCTGACTGTTCTGTCACAAGGAGGACCTCATCGAGGAGCCAGGCAGCCTATTGGTTAGCTAAGGGGCAGATGCTGGCCTGGCAGTTATGTGTATAGCAGAGTTAAAGCACTGGCCAGGAACTGAGGATGTGAGCGCTAGCGCTTAACATCATTTAACCAGCACAATGGACAGCCTGTCTCCCTTGTCAGGTGTGGAGACAGACTGGCCCTGAGACTGTATTAATGTAAAGAAAGGGGATTGTCCTATAATCACATGTGATACCATATCTCTGCTATTCAGCCAGCAAAGCTGAGAATCTCTGTAGATGGTAAATTAACCCAGTGGGGACTGGGAGAATATTTCTGTGCAGATTTCTTTATTCATGAGAATAATTGGCCATTGAGAAGCCATTGTGGATTGTGTCTTGATTTGAAACTGTCAGTGGATCTGAGAGGCCCCAGATCTGAGCTCACCCTCCCTTGGTCCTGAGTGCTTTGCTCAGCCAATTAGAGAACTGCCTGCTTGAAGTGATACATGAGCCTGGGGCCCAAGACAAGTCCCAAAGCACAGAGCTTGGGGCACAAACCCTGAGGCTTCAGAAACTGCCTTCACAGCATTGTCCACCGAGGTCATTAAGGTGACCCCAGGAACATGGGAGGGGGGTGAATTTGGAGGGGAAACACAGCAAGAAATAGCCCAGTTCATCTTTAAGCTGGAAAGCGAGAGAGACCTGGCTTTGAGGCAGTGTACCAGGAAGGAAGTACTGTGAACATCTCTGGCTTCTGCGTGTTCCATGCTTTCCCTCCCTACATCCACAGTCCGAAAACATCATTTAGAGAGAAAGCCCCAGAGCGGCTCGATGGACGTTCTCGAGTTATGAGGTCATTGCATTAGCACATAGAGAAAGGGGAGTGTGCACAAAATCCTGATTGGCGTCCCTCTGTTTGAAAGGCATTATTTTCCGTACCTGAGCAAGCCCAAAGGAGCTGTCTGTGAGCAGCTGTGGAACAGCCTTTTCACTTCAGGGTTAGCGCTGGAGCTCATTAGCACGGCTCTCCCCTCAGCTAAACAGCCTTGTTTGCATATTGAGGCAATAGAATGTGAAGGTGTTAAAAGGGAGAATTGCGGCTGCTACCCCTGACTGACAAGTCTATCTGGGCTCCTGTGTTTACAAGAGAATAAGGAAGCTGCCCCAAAGCCCCTACTGGGCCTGATTACCATGCCGAGGCTTCTTAGATTATGTATAATTGATATCCTTTTTCCCTCCAGCTAACCAGTGGCAGCTCTCAAGAGTAACGCTAACCCATCCGCATCTCACCACCCAAGCAAACATTGGCAATTGCGGTCTTTCTTTCAGCTTAATAATTTTTAAAGACCTCCAAAAAGTGACATTTACATTTTTTTAGAAGCACAAAAACTGCAGTTTGTGTAGATTTTATTGCTTAATAACAATCATGGAATCAAACAGTTAAAACTGATAGGACTGGCTCCTCTCTTTCTCTTTTGCGCCCGCGCCCGCGTGTGTGTGTGTGTGTGTGTGTGTGTGTGTGTGTGTGTGTGTGTGTGTGTGTGTGTGTGTGTGTAAGCCACTAAAGTCATGAGAAGCACTCTTTATTTAATGCTGAGCATTGCTTGTAAAACTCCCCTCCACTTGGGGCAGGGGGAAGGGCAAGTTCGGACAGCTGAGGCCCTTGCACTGGAATCCCAGCTAACATTTGCAACACTTGAAACTGGAGGCAACAACAGCACTGCCCTCATCCATGATACCTTCTGTGGGGGTGGTTTTGTGAATACTTAACGTCTTGGCAGTTCCTTTCTGAAAGGAATCGTGCAGCCAGGGTCACTGCATGAGGAAAAGAAGAAACCGTTCAGGTTGAGGGCCTGATGTTTGTCTGCAGGCTGCTGGGAAACAGAAAGGAGATGGTTCCTGTGGCGCTCTGGAGAGCCAGCCTTCGGAGACGTCACCCATAGAGGCAATCGACCTCCTAGCTCTTGAGAACAGGAGGATCCCAGTGCTACTGGGAGAGTGGAATGCATAGGCAGGAGCATGCCCACTCTGAGCTTGCAGGATAGCTACTGCAGCTGAGCAGCAGCTACAGCAGCACAGCCCCAGAAGCAACTTCCTGAGCATCTGAGAGAAGAAAAGTTTAGATTCAATTTGGAAAATCATTCAGTTTACAAGTTTGGTTGCCTGTTTCTAAAATGCTAAAATTATCCAGTTCTCTGGCTTGTTTTTGCTTTGTTTTGTTGAGGCAGGGTCACAAAGAGCCCAGGCTGGACTTGATCTTACATTGTGTGCAAGGATGACTTTGAACTTCGTCCCCTAACACCACTACTTTAGAAAAGGTTTTAATGATTTTTTAGGATTTTAGTCTGATTGATATTTCCAGTATTTCTAATAATATTTTTAAAATTAAGAAGACCATTAAGTTTTCCTTTAAATAAGTGATACATGGCCGGGCAGTGGTGGCGCATGCTTTTAATCCCAGCACTCGGAGGCAGAGGCAGGCGGATTTCTGAGTTCGAGGCCAGCCTGGTCTATAGAGTGAGTTCCAGGATAGCCAGAGCTACACGGAGAAACCCTGTCTCGAAAAACCAAAAAAAAAATTAAAAAATAAAAAATAAAAAAAATAAGTGATACATGTTGTTTTACATAATGAATCGGAATATAAGGCACATGGCCTCGGTTTTAAATTCTTTCATTGGATCCTTTAGGTCATTAGCTAAGGTGTTTATTTTTCATTTGTCAGTCAAAGCCTTTCAATTTTAAATTTTCATGGCATTATTTCAGGGTATATTATGTAGAAGATAAGTTAGTTGTTATAAAAATTTCCAATTCTACTTTGGGGGAAAAATCAATGCTTATGCTTTAATATCAAGAATAATGTTGCATGTGAGTTCAGAAGCTGTTCCAATTCTTTCTCCCCTCTGTCCTTCCTGCTTCTGCCTCCCAAGTGTTGGAACTACAGGCATGTGCCACTCTACTTAGCTAACTGGTACTGGTGATTCAACCCAGAGCTTTATGCATGTTAGACAAGCACTATAGCTACTGAGCTACAGCCCCGCCCCTGAAGTGAATTATTCATAAAGAAGACTAGGTTTCGGGGCAGGGGACATGATGGCTCAATAGTCAGGAACAACTCTTACTCTTGCAGAGGACCTGAGCTTGGTTTATAGCCCCCATGTAAGGCACCTCACAACGGCCTGTAACTCCAACTCCAGGGAATGCAAGATCATCCAGTCAAAAACAGTGTCACTGCCAAGAATCTGCTCTCTCTCTCTCTCTCTCTCTCTGTCTCTCTCTCTCTCTCTCTCTGTGTGTGTGTGTGTGTGTGTGTGTGTGTTCATTTGTTGGTTTGCATGTGTTCATATATGGCCATGTATGTGAAGAGTACAGAACAAGTTTGGTGTCATTTCTAGGGAGTCTTTTACTTGTCTTTTACTGTTCTGGAACTTACCAAGTAATTTAGGTTAGCTGGCCTGTTTTTGTTTTGTTCTGTTTTGAGATATGGTCTCATGTAGCCCAGGCTGGTCTCTGACATTCTGTGTAGCAGAGTATGACCTTGAACTCCTGATCCTCCTGCCTTCACTTTCCAAGTGCTAAAATTATAGGTATGGACCACCACACCTGATTTATGTGGTTCTGAGGATTGAACCAGGGTTCAGTACATACTCGGTAAGCAGTCTACCAACTGAGGCATAACCCCGGCCTGAGAAGTCCTCATTCAATTGAGGAAAATAGGCTAGGATCTTAATGGTTCTATATTTATGATATCAAATTCATTTTCCTAGAATATTTCCAACAGTAAAATGTTAACAGTTACACACCATCTCATTTGAATTTTAATTCATTTAATTTTACCAATAATGAAAAATATAAATCTATATATCAGTAAGTAATCAGTCAAGGAAAGTCACATATAGACAAAGGCAGAATCCAGAATAAGCTGGGGTATATATCACATCCATGGTGACAGGCCAGCCACACCTGAGAAGGCTGCTCTGCACTCGTGATCACCCCAAGTGACAGCCTCTTACCTCCAAGGAATGGACTGGCCCAGGAACTGAAAATACCCCTGATACATCCTTATCTCTAGACAGTAAGAAGATCACATTTCTAGTTGTCAAACTGCACTCCGTTGTGGAAATCTGTGAGACCGGAAGGAATGCTGTGGCTTGAAGTGCTCCTACTTTATCTGTGGCTTGGTGACAAACAGATACTGTCCACTGCGAGCTTATGTTAGATTTCTGCGAACTCATCTCTCTCTCTCTCTCTCTCTCTCTCTCTCTCTCTCTCTCTCTCTCTCTCTAGCATTTGTTAGGGTATTTTTAGTTCAACAAAAGGAAAAGAATCCTAGTCATCCTGAAACAACCCCCTTTTACATTTGTTAGAGTGCACATAATTGTTTCAACTCAAAACTGAACCGATGGCCAAATCTAAACACTCTTTTTATTTTGTCTTTTTTTTTTTTTTATATGAGAAGTAGTTTTATTTTCTGAAGGATTTTTTATTACAAAGTTTTATTATTTATATGTCAGAATGTATGCACGTGTAGAAGCCAAAGAGGGTGTTGGAATTCCTGGAACTTGAGTTACATTTTTTTTTTTTTTTGACATATCCAATATAAATACTAGGAGCCATCTGTAAGAGCAGTTAGCAAGTCTTAAATAGCAACTTGTGTTCTTAGTTGCTGAACATTATCTGTAGCCTTCCAAAGAGTTTTATCAATGATTTTCTTTTATTTTTTTTTAAATTTTTTTGATACTTTATTTACATTTCAAATGTTTTCCCCTTTCCAAGTCTCCCCTTTGGAAACCCCCTATCCCATCCTCCCTCCCCCTGCCTCTATGAAGATATTCCCACACCCACTCACCCACTCCCATCTTCCCCTCTGGCATTCCCCTATCCTGGGACATCTGACATTCTCAGACCCAAGGGCCTCTCCTCCCACTGATGGCCAACAAGGCCATCCTCTGCCACATATGTGGCTAGCACCATGGGTTCCTCCAAATGCATTCTTTGGTTGGTGGTCCAGTCTCTGGGAGCACCGGGGGGCCTGACCAGTTGACACTGTTGCTCCCTCCCCATGGGGCTGCAAACTCCCTCAGCTCCTTCAGTCCCTTCTCCAACTCCTCCACCTGGGACCCCATGTTCAGTCCAACAGTTGCTGTGAGTTGAATCATGGGTGTTCCTTAGGTTTGGGCTAATATCCACTTATCAGTGAGTACATACCATGTTTGTTCTTTTGTGACTGAGCTACCTCACTCAGGATGATATTTTCAAGTTCCATCCATTTGCCTGTGAATTTCGTGTATGAACTCATCTCTTATGGCATTCAACACCAGCTTGGAAACATTCTCAAGAAAAAGAAGTCAGTTCTGAGAAATGGTATTCAAATTTAAGTATTTTGCAATTTACTGACTTTTTTTTTTTTCAACAAAACTCAAGTTTCTCAGAGTGTAGAGACAAGTCACTGATAAATTTTTCTGGAAATCATTTTCATTCTACAATAATTGCAAAGAACTAGAAGTCCTATTTAACCCATATCTCCACTGGTCCCATTCTTATTTTACAAAGAAACCAGGGATACACTAATATATAATAATGTATCCTTCAGCCTGGTGCATTGTGGGTGCCAAAATGGAGGATGAGGTGTGTACAGAACAAGTAGAACTACGATCATGAGAAGTCTCTAGCTGTGTTGAGTGAAGAGTCTGTGGGAGGTATAGACATGATTTATGATGTTTTAAATCTTTCTGCATTCTCCAAACAGGAGCAAAGGATCGAGGAGATATCTGCGATAGCTGGGAATGCTGTCAGGACTTGGAGAAGTTAGGAGGGCCTTGCAGCCAAGTGACACCAGAGCCTTCTTCCATGGATGTTAGGCCTTTTGGTGCAATTACCTAAGGGATTAGCAAATTGGAGGACACTATATCACCCATGTAATGACATATCCAAGAGTTCTGACTTCCATCACCTAGATGAACACAATATCCTGATACTTAGGAGATCAGAAAACCTTCAAAACAGACTACTAGAGCTTCAGTTTTTATGAAGATTTGGGTTTTGGATACTCCTGTAATGATTCCTGTGAACTCTCTTTCTGAAAATGTGGCATGAAAAAATAAAATAAAATATTAAGTAACAGCTTATCATTCATTAGCATCAAATCCCCTCTTCAAGTTAAGATCAGTAATGACACACAGCTGAAAACGGAGCTCAGTAACTTATATGAACTTCCCCAAGTCTTTATGGTTGGCAGAGTATTATTGGAGACACTGAATTTTTATGCTATATTTTTGTAGTGGGTCACATCTAAGATAAAACAATGACAAAAGTAAAATGTGGGTTTATTCTTTTCATATTAATCAAAAAATATGTATCCTATCTTTTTAATACTCAGGTCCCAACAGAACAGTTTCAGTGTTTTCTAAGCATCTTTGCTCAGTAGCATCTTTTCTTTCTTGAAGATGGGACCTTACTATGTTGCCAAGGCTGCCTTGGAATTACTGGGACCAAGCAATTCCCCTACCTCAGCCTTCCTGGTGGCTAAAGTGGCCAGGGCATGACACTACACCTCAGTATCAATTGATTTAGTCTTCCATTTAGTTCCGTATATAATATCCCTGTATTACCAATTAAGGCAGACTCTAGAAATTTAAATAACTTTTTCAGTGTCCCATGTTACTGGACAGATACCTTTGCTTTAAGTCCTGGGCTGTTGACTCAATCACTGGGGACTTTTATGCTACATAAAGTACTTTTAGCCTTTGCTTCCTTCCTATGTTCAAGAAGCAGAGAAGTTTATTAATGTAAGAAAAGTCAGTGATTTGTGAACTCCTGCTCCCAAAAGTCAAGCTGAGTATTTTCGCAATTGTCTGGAGTCTGCTTTGGAGCCAGGCACAATCATCAAGTGACTGGAAGAATCAGTCTAATAACTCCTCACAGCTAGTCCTTCCTTCTTTGTCTCTTTCTCCTCCTCCTCCGCCTCCTCCTCCTCCTCCTCCTCCTCCTCCTCCTCCTCCTCCTCCTCCTCCTCTTCCTCCTCCTCCTCTTCTTCTCCTCTTCCTCTTCTTCTTCCTCTTCTTCTTTGCTTCTCTTCCTCCTGTTCCTCCTCGTCCTTTTCTTCTTCTTGGCACTGGCCATTTGATTGAAGTATGGAAAATGTAACATAATCTTGTGAGGAGAAGAATGAAAAGTCCCAATAGAAGCTGAATCCATAACATACTGAGACATAATGATAGACAAAGGTCATTTGTGGGGCAGTGGACCATGCCAGGGAACTTGGTAAGGTTGAGTGGGTCCAGAAACCCCAGGACACTCAGACCTGAGGAAGATAGGTGCCTACTACTGACTAGGTTCCTGTCACATGACCATGGCACCCCTCAGCACTCCATGGAGAGAACCTGACCACCCATCATATAGGGCCCAGAAGCCCCTCCACATGCAGATGAGCCATCCCTAATATCTCAGTCCAAGTCAATAATAAGCATCTCCTTTTAGATCCCAACCCACCCCTAAATGTATATAACACCCGGTCCACAAGGACTAAAGCATGAGAGATGCTTCATCAAAGATCGACTGAGAGCATCTCTCATATAAGAACTATAACACTTTGGGGGAAGAGAGTTCTCTCCCGAAGCTTTTGCTGCCAGGAGCTGCTTAAGCCTACCACAGTCACTTCCTGGCGTCGGCTCCTAACTGCAGTGCCCCAAGTAGGGTTCCACCACTTAGCACTGATTCTGGAGCAGCAGTGGCCTCAGAAGAAACCTGGCAGCTTGCCCAAATCTGACTCCCCCTCCTTGCTCATGCTGGCCTTCCACATATGGTCTCACTGCACCAGAGCAGCAGCAACTTCGGAAGAATGACTCCCCCTCCCCTTTGGAAAGCACAACTCTTTGGCTGCGCAGGCTAGGCTAGAGCTCCACCGATCTCCACATACAGTGCCTGGTACACAGACCAACAGTCATTACCAGGACTAAGCACCAGAACATGAAGACATGCACCTGCTGAAGAGCTAGAACTTGGAAACCAAGGAGCCTCACACCAGCCCCCCATATCCTTGCACGCCCTGTCCCTCCACTTAAGCATGCACACCAGACCCCCACGTTAGCCCAGAACCAGAACCTAACATTTAGAATCACCCTGTTTTAGAAATGAGTTATAGACATGGGATTATCATGGGACACAGAGTTCACAAGGCCTTTGGGGCTATTGAAATAACAGTGCAAGCCAGATACCCCACCATTTAGAGAGTGAGGCAAAAGGATCAGGAGTTGAAGGCCAGGCTCTTCTACATAAGGAGTTTGAGTCCATCATGGCCTGTGTGAATCCCATCTCAAAACATACTAAAAGAAAATATGAGAACACAGAGAAGCTAACAATACAGAACACTGCTTGCAAAGTGTATCTGAAACATCTCAGGAGAAGTTCCTAAGAGAATCTGTTACAGCCCCAACTATATTTTTGAGAATCTGATGGTTACAATATCAGTGATCACATAGCAAGTGTCCAGGCCCATGGAAACAGCTGAAACATAACTATACAATCCACAGTGGCTTCTGTATGCCCTTCTTTCTTGTCAGTCCCTATTTACCCACACTCCCCTGCCTGCTAACAATGCAGTATGGCCAGTTTCAGGCTCTTTTCCTCCCAAGCACATTGATCTTTCCAGGGCATGCAGAGCATGGTGCCTATTCCATCGTGCAAAGCTCTAAGAATATGTCTTATTAGCAGAGTCTCTACTATTCCACAATACTATTGCCTGTCTATCAACTATATATCATCATCCATCAACATGTGAAATTCTCTGCCAAACTCACTGTGTAATGGGCTAAGGAAATGCTCTAAGTGAACATGAGGACCTGTGTTTAATGCTTCCTGCCAGAACTCACAGAAAAAGCCCACCATCAGCAACACATGCTTGCAATTCCTCGAGTGGGGAGGTGGAGGCAAGTAGCTCCCTGGGGCTAGCTAGCCAGCCAGTTCAGCTATCTGGTGAACTCTGGGCCACTTAGAGGCTAAGGTCTCAAAATAAAAATAGAAAAGCCAACAAGAGGGTTACAACCTAAGGAACAATATGCACTTCTAAAGGGTGACTAGAAATTAAAAGCTGACTTCTACACATGTGTGGATACATGTATACACACATCTTCCACACAAATGAATACTTACTCTTACATGTATGCACCTATGCACAGAAATATTTGTGGACTTTTTATTTTTTTATTGAGAGGGAGATTGAACCCAGGGCCATGCATATACCAGGCCATGTGTTTTATGCTGGTCTTCACCCTAATGTGATTTATAGACATTTCAATGTGCTTACAACACCAGGTAACACTCTTGCTATGTGGACCCCTCCCTTTCAATTTGTGATGCTAGATTCATTTGCTGATGGATATAAGTGACTGTTAAGTCTACAATCCAGTCCTGAATCAGAGCCATCTGTCCATGTCCCTCAAAGTACAGAAGTACTCCTTGGTCCTAGCCAAAATAGTATCCCAAACAGAAAAACATTCCTGTCATGGCAAATAGCCCCCATGGCTTCTTCCTGATTCCTAAGACTACTGAACCTAGACATTGAGAGACCACTCATGCAGCAAGCTCTTTCTATCTGTTACTAGATACATGAGAAATCTCCTGTCTTTTAGAAACATAGACATGCCCAGAGACACACTGCCCTGCAATGTAATAATTATGTTACAGAGATACAATTAAAGAGCTGAAGGCCACAAAGAGCTTGTGGGAGGGGGTGCATTACTAAAGCAAGTAAATGGACTGTTGAAAATGAGTAAGAGTTTGCCACTTAGGGGTGGTACAGAGAGTGGTTTGGGTTGAAAGAAACTAAAGCTACAGTAAAAGGCCATGACAAGATTGTGAAGGAAGGGTCAGAAATGAGGCTAGGAGATGAGGTGTGTGGGGTTGGATGGGAAACTACTAAGCTTAACTTAAACAACTAAGTTGACAGCATTTATCCTAAAGACTGGAAGAAGCTGGCAGGTGTTCCTCACTTGGCTGCTCCTTGGAATGCCCAGGATGTCAGCCCAGGAAGATGAGTCAGGAGAACTTGGAGCCTGGGAGTCTGAGCTGAAGACTCCCCTGGTTTTATGACCAGCCATTTTGGCAAGCATTATCATCACTAACAGCAAAATTTCCAGAAAGGTCTATAGTAAGCACCACAGATGATTTGTTTAGATTTGGCAAAGTAGCCCCAGTAGCAGCACTGAGTCAGGTGACCAAGCATAGAAGGAAGACTATGGCTAGATGTCTGTGACTGAGGAAGAGTACATTGAAAAGGGCCTCAAATAAACCAGTTGTGTGGTTCTGTGGGGAGAAAGGTCAGAATGAAAAAACATTTCAGTAGAAGAACTACCTCAGTTCCTTGTGGACCAAATGATGTATTCCTGGGGGAAGACAAGATTTGGAGCCAGATAACATACAAGACAAGTCAACCCTGCAGACATGCCAGAAGACAGCCATCATACAAGACAAGTCAACCCTGCAGACATGCCAGAAGACAGCCATCCCCAAGCCAAGAACAGGGGCTGAGAAAAGAACAATTTTACTTATGCAGTTATCATGGACTTCCAGCCTTCACAAGTCCGGGAAACATATTTTTGTTGTTCAGCACCAAAGCCCACATACCTTGTTATGAAAGCACTAGCAAATGATTACAGACACTAACCATAAAGTCCAGAAACACAAACAAATGAGTCAGTGACAAAGGAAGCTGAAGGTCACTCAGTGGTGAAGCTTATACTTAGTGGGCACAATGTTCTGGGTTCCATCCATGGCACTGAAAACTAAAAATCTCTGGTTGGTTGGTACAGTGCTTGCCTATTGTGCATAAAACCCTGGGTTCAATCCCTAGCACTATATAAACTCAATGTGATGGTGCATGCCTGTAATTGTAGTATTAGAGAGGTAGAGATGAAGGGACAGAAGTGCAAAGTCATACTCACTTAATGAATTCCATGCTAGCCCTACATAAGAAGAACCTGTCTAAATAAAAAATAACAATTGATTGATTGATTGATTGATTGATTGATTGAGGCACACTCCTATAATCTCAACACTGAGAAGATGAAGGCAAGAGGATCAGGAGTGCAAGGTTATTCTGAGCTACATAGCTGGCTCCAGGCTAGCCTGAAAAACATAAGAAGAGGTTTCAAATAATAGTAAGTCAACAAACAAAACATATACAGATATACATAAAATAATGTATATTTAAAAAGTTGAGGTATGGCCGGGCAGTGGTGGACACGTCTTTAATTCCAGCACTTGGGAGGCAGAGGCAGGTGGATTTCTGAATACAAGGCCAGCCTGGTCTACAGAGTGAGTTCAAGGACAGCCAGGGCTACACAGAGAAACCCTGTCTCGAAAAACCAAAAAGAAAAAAAAAGTTAGGTATGGGGGAGTCCAAGAGTGATGGCATTAAAAAAGACTGTAATTGCTAAGTAATCTTGGTAAGGCCGGAATCAATTGAATAATAATCAAGCTGCCCATAGGTCAAAGGTTGGCAATACCAAGATAATCAGAAATAAATGCACTGCCTCCTTTGACTTTATACAGATCATAATTGAAAAATAAAATAAAGCTTGTATTTTTTCCTGTGTGATGTTCAGGAGAAAAAGTAGGTAGACAGGACTATCAAGTAAGGTCAACAACAGGGTCCTCAAGGTGAGTGAAAAAGATCTGACAAGAGGGAAATGGGAAGAAGGAAGTGGCTTCAAGCATCAGCATGAAGCAGCAACACACATGAGTTATACCAGGGGCAGCAGCAAGGTGAAAGCTGAGAACAGAAGAATGGAGCTGAATGAGGAAAGGCTGATTGAAAGGCGAGATGGCATGAAGTAGAGTAGGGCTTTCTTTGCCTTGTAAGGACGTTCCAGCCGGGTGGAAGAAATAGCAATGGTCACAAGCACAACAACAACAACAACAAAATGTGGCCTAAAACGATAGAGAGGAGGGGGCAAAAAAGGGTCAAAATCACAATCCCAAAGGTTCCAATATCCACACTCTCAGGAGAGATCAAGCTGGAAGACAATGGAGACCAGAGCAGAACTGAAAGCAGCAAGTGAAGAATGTGGAAAAGGTCTTAGTTAGGGTCTCATTGCTGTGAAGTGACACCATGATCATGGTAAGTCTTATAAAACATTTAATTGGGGTTGGCTTACAGTTTCAGAGGTTTAGTTCATTATCGCCATAGTGGGAAATATGGCAGTGTGCAGGCAGACGTAGTATTGAAGTAGGAGCTGAGAGTTCTATGTCTTGAGGCAAAGGCAGCAGAAAGAGACTCTTATCACACTGGGCAGATCTTGAGTATAAAAGACCTTGAAGCCCACACCCTCAGTGACACACTTCCTCTAACAAGACATTTACTCCAACAAGACCACACCTCCTCATAGTGCCACTTCCTATGGGCCAAGCATTCAAACACATGAGTCTATGAAGGCCATACCTATTCAAACCATCATGGCACTCTAGAGAGGAAAAGAGGAATTCATGGAGTCCAGTGTCTCTTCTAGGCTGATGTATTTGGGTTTTTTGTTGTTATTGTTGTTGTTGTTGTTATTACAGTGACCACATACCTGATATGAAGCAACTCAGGATGGGGAAGGTTGGTTTTGGATTACAGTTTAAGAAAGGAAAACATGGCCACAGGAATGTAAGGTGGCTTGTCACACTGCATTTGTAGTCCAGAAGCAGAAAGCTGACAGGAATTTAGGCTGGACTGTAAATTTTCAAGGCCCTCCACTAGTGACCCACTTCCTCCAGCCAGGCTCCACCTCTTATAGTGTCTTCCAAAATAGTGTCACCAACTGGATATCAAGTATTCAAACACATAAGCCTGTCTGGGTGACAGCTCTCACTCAAATCATAATACCCAATAAAGATAACAACTGAAATTCTTCCATTAGATTTAGCAAATATAGTCAGCAGATCAATGTCAACTGAGGTTAGTTCCTGCAGAGCCTTTGAGGTCTTCCATGGCATAAAGCAGTTTCCCTGTGTCCACACCAATACTTTAAAACAAAATAGTTAATGTTCTTAGCAGACTGAAATAGGCTGTGGCCATTACCTTAATAGTTAAAACTGTATGCTTTTCTCATCTCAGTGAGGATAATTTGCTGTGATGAAACACTGTGACCAAAGGCAACCTGGGAAGAAAGCTTTATTTCAGCTTACAGGGAAACCAGGCCTGGAACTCAAGGCAAGAAGTGAAATAGAGGCCCTGAAGGAGGAATTTTTACTGGTTTGGTTCTCGTGGCTTGCTCAGCTTGCTTTTTTATATACCTACAGGACTGTCTAGCCAGGGTGGTAGCCAGGGTCATCCTCAGTGAGCTGGACCCTCCCATATCATCTGTCAAAAAAATGTAACACAGACTTGCTCGTGGGAGAGCCTAGAGGGCATTTTTTTCAGCTGAGTTCCCCTCTTCTTAAAGGAATCCAGCTTGTGACAGACTGCCATAAAATTAGCTAGCACAAGCTCCTGTCCAAGGTATAGACACCATTGGGTTCTGAATAAAGCTCTCGTTCTCTCCTAATGGCCAAACTCTCAGTGGATTTTTCTGCTTGGTCACACCATCTCCCAGCACCAACAGACAAGAGTTTAACTTTGGGTAAGTCAGCTGTTTGCATGGGGCCTCCTGAAAGGTTTACCAAAGCCTTCTAGACCCAACTACTGAATTCCTGAATGTGGAATTTCAGATTCAGTGACAACTGGATGCAATTTGGAGGAAACAGGTGTTGCCTTTTGCCCATCAATCAATTTCTACCCAGAACAGATCTGTCACATGGCCAAAAAGAGCCAATGGTGGTTGCAATGGGACCACCCTGGTGCACTCAGGATACATTGCTGGTTTTCTCCCAGTCAGGGTGGCCACATTTCCTTAATGCAAAGGCACTCAGCCCTCAACCCAGCCCTGATCTGTAGTCTGCCCATCTCCTTTTCGGCACTCAAAACAGCAAGCTGTTGAGTTGGTCAGCCTCACTCACCCACCTGTTGTATGTCTCACTCCCCAAACAGCTGGTGAAAACCAATATCAATCTGAGATTCAGACTTGGCCACGGAATTAAACACACACATGTTGATGTAAGTTCCTCTCAAATTCATGAACATATTGTGACAAGTCACAAGGTTCTGAGTAGAACCCTAAAGTCTGGTGTTAATTACACAAAACGCCCCTGGTGAAAAGGAGTTCTCTTTTCAGTTTTTTTTTTTTCCTTTTTTCTTTTTCTTTTTTTTAGCAATATGCTTGATCTGATTCCAGATTTGGGGTAGAGCCCCAACAGATGGTGCCTTGTAGAATCTTTGTGGTGCTGTCTCACACACTCTGAGCTCCATTCTGTCTGGGGTAGGTCAGCCCTCCCAATATCAGGGAGGGACGAAGCTTTCACAGACACATTCCAGTGGGGTAAGATTTTCCAAGGTAAAGGAAAAGAGATTTGTTTCTCCTGCCATAAGGTACATTCAGTGGAACACAACATGTGGAATAGCTGCATTCCTCCGATATGAATAAATGAAGACATTTGAATCTTCTAGATTGCATCTTCACTGTATCGGATCAGGTATCATTTTCCACGTTTCAGTGCATCCCAGCAGACCTGTCTTTCAAACTAGCAGGCTGTTCCTGATGAAGAGCTTGGCAGAGCTAAAGCCAAAGGCTGAAACACAGAAGTGTGAAAAGCAGTAAGAGCCTTTATTTGCCTACCGAGATCTGTAGTGCCCCTCAGAAAAAGAGAGAGATAAGGAAATATCACAGGGCAGATACAGGAAAGGGGGTTTGTTCGCTCCAAGCCTGTGTCTCTCATTCCCTGCTATTATAGGCTCCTAAGTGTGTTCTCTCTCTCTCTCTCTCTCTCTCTCTCTCTCTCTCTCTCTCCCTCCCTCCCTCCCTTCCTCTCTTTCTCTCTTTGTCTCTCCAAATCACTTTTCACGTTCTTTCACTTTACCTAGTGAACCTTAAGGAAGGGGGTGGCCAAAGTGGTACCCCTTCCCACTATATCTTAAACCCAGTTTATCCTACACACAATAGTAAGGAACTAGAAGCAGCCTGGCTGTCCATCAGCATATAAATGGATAACAAAAAGTGTGCTACACAGACAAAATGGAGTTTTATTCAGTTGTAAAGAAAATTAAAGATTTTTTTTTTAAAAAGCGTGACTCTGGAAAATATTATACTAAGTGAGCTAACTCATAACTCAGAAAGACAAGAATTGTGGGGGGTTTTTCGATGTAGATTTTTATGTTTATGTGTAAGTATGCATGACTGTGAATATAGACTATGAAATGAGCAGAGGTACCACCAGAGAGAAAAAGGGGGTACTGGGGAAATGGAGAGGGCAACAGAACACGTGACCCAAAAGTTAAAAGGCTATGGGGTTGCACAGGTACAACCGGCAGAGAGAAACGAAAACATCACATTTTGTTGAAAAATTCTCTAATGAAACCTAACACTTTTGAAGTCAAACTGAAATTAAGTAAAATAGTTTACTAGCAGGAGAGGGAGAAGAAAACTTAAACCTTTTCTGGGTTCCCAGGGATGCCACTGTCTTTCTTGGGGACAAAGTCCAAGCTCCTGAGCATTCAACCAGAAAAGATTGGAGCTTCTTACATATTTTTTAAAAGATTTATTTTTGTTAGTTTTAATTATATGGATGTGTGTTTGGATGTGCGGGATATCCTTTGAGTTATGATTACAAATAATTGTGAGCCACCCAATGTGAATGCTAGGAACTGAACTTGGGGCCCTGCAAGAATTGTATGCTCTCTTAACTCCTGAGCCATCTCTCTAGCCCCATGCCTCTGGCATTTTAATAGTATAATTCTAATATATATCATATACCCTAATATCTCAAGGCATTTGTGCTCAGAGAAGAGAGCAAACAAACTATACCTGTCTGCTGAGGATAAGGGCCCTAGCTGAGGAGATGCATTGGGGCAGGCATGTGGTTGCTTGGTAGAGTGCCTGCCCAGCATACATGAGGCTCTACACTCATCTCTGGCACTGCGTGAAATGAGCATGGTGGTGCACACTTTAATCCCAATACTTGAGAAGTAGAGGCAGACTGATCACAAACCCAAGTTTATCCTCAGCTACGTAGTGAATTAGAGGCCAGCCTGAGCTACACAGAGACCCTGTCCTAATAAACAAAGGATAAAGTATCATTCCTCTGTGTGCCTATGTTCTCACTGCAGAGGCAAAACAAACAGCTCAGTGCTAGGACCACCATGACATCAGAATTGGAGTATATCCAAGTCCTTATGTAGAATGATGCAGTGTTTGCATGTAACCCATGTGTATCCCACACTATCTTTACATAGCTCATAAATAAGTCCCCATATTAAATAGCTACACAGCAAATTGCCAAAAGAATAGCAGTCTGACAGGAGCAAGGTGGAACTAGGCCTGGGGTGGGGAAACTTATATCCCCTCCTCACTTCTAGACTTAAGGTGCCCCTGCTACGATCCCTGTGGCTCCTCATTCACTCCTGCAGCCTTCACATTGCAGTCCCTATATTTGATCACACAGATCTGGCTGGCTCACTGCCCTATCAAGTTGTCTTTCCATGTAGACCCACTATGCCCTCTGATGTCCACCTTACAGACCACTGGTCTAGAAACCTTCTCCAGCCTCTCTCACTGTCGAGTTTTGCCCTTTAATCTATCACAGGGTGTGTACTATAGTGCACTGACCCTCAGCCACTGTTTAACACAGCTGTGTCCCCAACAAGACTATGAAATCCATGAAGATCAATGACTGCATCTGTAGTGGAGGGAATCTTAACCATTGCAATTCACTGTACAAAATTATCTCCTCGATTTTCTGTGCAATCCTTCAAACCATCCTGCATGAATATGTGTCTTAGAAAGAAAGGAGGCTCTATCACTCCAAGAGCCAAGAGTCAGTTAGAGTCCATTAGAGCCAGGCATGGCAGTCCACACTGTAACCCCAGCACTTGGGAAGTTGACACATGAAAAGATTGCCAGAAGTTTGAGGCCAGTCTGAGCTACAGGCCAGCTAGAGCTATGGAGTAAGACCTTGTCTCAAAACCGAGAGAGAGAGAGAGAGAGAGAGAGAGAGAGAGAGAGAGAGAGAGAGAGAGAAAGAGAGAGAGAGTTAGAGAGAGAGAAAGAGAGATACAGAGAGACAGACAGATAGAGAGAAAGAGAACAAGTTAGGCTTACAAATTTTTAGCAGCTGAGGAATAGCAAAATGGTTTGGCTAGGTAATGCAAAGGCCCTTGACAGAATGCCTAACAGCCTGAGGCTACCACACTAAATAACATAATAAAAATAATATACAAATCAAATAAAATTATCCCTTTTGAGTTCCTCAGCTCACCTGCTCATATTGCCTCTATCTCAGTCAATCTCTCTTTTTCTAATGTACTTAAGAGAAGTGCTTGGCTTCACAGCCAGTAAGCAATTGAAGAAATGATACTCCTGAATGAGTGAGTGAATGAGAAAATGAAAAAGTAAACAGGGCTGCCTATGTAAGTGGTGGGGGCACGACGGTGGGTTTCACTCCAGGAATGCCTAATGACAGCTAATTTGTACTTTAAACTTAATATGACTTATTATTATAGGCACTAATTCAAAATTCTACTTAAGTAAATTTTAAGTTTAATTTACAATTACTAAAGATTTCTAAAGATTCATTATCTTCTATATTTAATCTGATAGCTTAGTCATCATGTATAAGGGGCCTTGTACAAACTCAATACCCTAAATTACCCCAGGCTATGTGCATACATTTAATACATTTGGTTTTTCTTACACACCTCACTCAACCTAAGAAGTAGGAGCATTTTTATAATATATTTCTATGAGTTAAGCATATTATATATACAAATTTGAGAAATCTGAGCTTCTGTTAACATTTTAGCACTATTATATAGTAAATGTTTCAAAACTTTCAGCTGCAAGCATGCTAATGTAAGTTTCCTCTGAATGTGAATCTTTGGGCCTGTTTTTTGACATCCTGGGTTTATAACTACCTCAAAGAGCAGTGAGAGTTTGAGTAGATCTCAGTAACAGGAAGGTATGTAGGGAGCCTTGTGTTTAATGCTCAGGACTGCAAAGATTAATTACTTAATTAAACTGCCCAAATGTGCACACGTTCCTCAATAGGACACACGCTCGCTGTTGTTCCTTTGTTTCTGTGCCTTTTCTCATCATTCACAGTTGCAAATATGTTTGCATTATCCTAAGTAAGTGGGATTTTCCAATTTACTATGGAAAGATTAAATATTTGAAAACTTGGGACTTGAGATGTAGAAATCACTTTTTTGTTCAAGAATCCAATGGGACAAGTGGATTCTCACTCAGTCTTTGACACAGGCGCCCATAATATAAGAGGGAACCTCTCAGACCACGTCCTTGGATAGAGTTTTTGTATTTCTCAGGCCTCACTTCAGAATGGAGCTCATCTCTACATATAAGTTAACATCCTTCTCTGTTCGTTTGGATTTTGTAGAGTTAGGGTTTGGGTTTTTTGTTTTGTTTTGTTTTGTTTTGTTTTGTTTTGTTGTTGTTTTTGCCTTACCATGATTTTTTAAAAATTTCTTTTGAAAGTAATGTCTCATATAATATAAGATAGGCTCTATCTTACTAAATATGAAGAATGTATCCAAAGATACCCTTCAACTTCTTGTCCTCTTTTTCCTCCACCTGGGAAGAGGCAGCCAGGTCTATGCAGTGGAAGGATGAAAGCAAGACCTGAGCTTGACCCACAGAAGACATGTCAAGGTGAAAAGAGGGAACCAACTCCACAAAGTTGTCCTTTGACCACCACACACACTCAGGCACGTGTACATACACCCTCACAAACTACATACAAATAATGATAAGTAGTAAAATAAAATTAATGTTTTTATCCATTGTAACCTACTTTAATTTTTTAACTTAGTGTTTTAAATTTAAAAGAAATGAGAAGAGGCTTCATGTATCCCAGATTGTCAAACATACTACGTAGCTGATCACCTTCTGATTCTCCTGCCTCCACCTCAAGATTGCAGAAATTACAGGTCTGTGTCACCATGCCTAATTTATACCTCATGTATATCAGGCAAACATTCTAACCAACTAAACGACATGTCCGACCCTTATTATAACCTACTCAATTGATATGAAAGTGATGCGTCTCCATAATGAAGGTAAATTTAGTATTTGATGAGGAACTGATTAACCTAAGAAGTAACAAGTGAACCACAGGAACTCAGGAAGGGTGCTGACCTATGAGGATGCAAAGACCAACTTCTGGCTTCAACACTCCTTTCAGGTGACCAGTTTTCTCTGCTCTAACCCCGCTAGCTATCAAGAATTACTGGACTCTGATGTCTACTTATTGAAGAGGGATTGCGATAAGATGCCTAAACCCATTGATTGTACTGTGCTTAGGAACATGTGTCAAAATGGAAGGAAAGCCTTTTTCATCTGAGCCTACATCCCGGATGAAGGCCCCTGCACCTTTCCTTCTTCCTTGGAGGAAGGAGTCCATGGCTGAGATACTGTGGGCAGCTCTGCCTGCCTACACCTTTCTGTGGCTAGGGCCTTATAACAACCTGACTCACTCTAATTCTTTGATTATCTGCTTCTTTTGAGCTCCTTGGCATGACCTGAGGAAGCCATTATTTCTCTGTCGTTTGCCTTAGAGAGGCTTTTTTTCAGTAGTACCTATGATTTACTGACTCACCAATCCCTTCTCTAACCTTCCAGGGCTTTGGAAGTACAAAGCAGTCCAACTCCAAACCATGCTCATCACTGTGTCTTGTACTCCTCTGATTGTTTTCTAAGTCTTGCTTGTCTGGGCTTCAGGGAAGAAATTATATCAATATGGTGATCTTCTGAATCTATTTAAATGTATCAATTTCCAACAAGAATACTCTGGGCTCTGGTCCATTATGTGTTATGTTGTTTCTCCCTACCACCAAAGCTCTGTGGCCCAGCACTTCCATATTAACTGATTAGTTGTAGCTATAACTAAATTAGGGTCCTCCTTTCCAGCACAAAGTGGAGATACCTTTACATCAGATGGTTCCATGTGACTCATTATTTCAAATTCATTTGTTTAGAGACTCAGTAAGCACCTGTGTAGAAGGCCTCTCCCTTTGTTTACGTATGTGTAGTGTGAGTGAATGTATATGCATGTGTACATTGGTATAGGTGCCTATGTGTGTGAACATGGGAGAATGTGGAATATCTTCCTCTAAGCTGGTTAGTTTCGGTCAACTTGAATCACAAGCTAGAATCACCTGGGAACAGGGAACCTTCACTGAGGAATTACCTCCTTCAGGTTGGCCTGTGGATGTGTCTGTGTAAAATTTCCTTAATGACTGATGTAGGAGGGGCAGCCCACTGTGGATGGGGAGACCTCTGGGCAAGTGAGACAGCTATAGGAGTAAGCTAGTAATTAGCTTTGCACCGTGGCTCCTGCCTCATTTCCTGTTCAAGTTCTTGCCTTGATTTCTATCAATAATGACTGCTGATCAGGAAAGATAAGCCAAATAAAGCCTTTCCTTCCCAAGTTGCTTTGGTCAGAATATCAGAATACAAAAAAACTAAGACATCTTCTATCACTCTTTGCCTTATTCTCTTGAAGAAAGGTCTTGTACTGACCCTGGAGCTTGTGTTTTGGCTAGGCTGGCAGGCTACCAAGCTCCTAGGATCAGACTGTCACCATCTCACAACAAGGGGGATTGCAAATGTGGCCACAGCCACCTTTTAACATGAGTAATGGAAGTTTGAACTCAAGTCAGTATTCTTGCACTTAAAGCATCTAAAGGCACTTTTGAAAATCATTTTTGAATTCTGAGGAATTTTGTCTGATATATGAAGAGGAAAGCGACAGAGCAGTAGGCTGGGGTATGGCTCTCAGGCATTGTGTCCCTTGTGGATAGCTCTCAGAGCCACCATATTGCCAAAGTCATCTCACTACTGAGAGTTTTACATGTTCTGAAGAGCATGTAGTGAAATAAACTTGCAAATGAGGCCATGTTCAGAGCCTAATAATAATGAGTGACTGCAGCTAGTATCATAGCAACCCACAAAATACATTCTGGGAAGTTGGGGAGATCTGCTCTGTGCTTATTTTTGTCTTTCATGTCTCAGAAAGTACTGCATGATAACCAAGTTACCCCCTCTGAAGGGAACCCTAGATAGAACTTCTCAGTCTAGATACACTTTCTGTCAAACTCCCCTGAAATTAGGTCTGTCCCCTCCACTTCAAGGATGGGACTTTAAGGGACCTAACAGCAGGGAGAGGCCAGGAGCCTGGTATGCCTTTATCCATGGCTCATTATATTGTTCTGCCAGCTTCTTGATTTTCAGTTTTAGCTTTTCCTCTTCTCCCTCATCCCCCCTCTAGCCATACCACAGCTTATTTAAAAGTGGAGTTATAGAGCTTAAAACTTGAAACCCAAGGCTGGAGATGTAGCTCAGCTGATACAAGGCTGACTAGCATGCTTGAGTTCTTAGTTCCATCTCCATCTTCACATAAAACAAGGTATTTGGGCGAATGTTATCCTGGGATGGAGGATGTCAAAGCAGGAGAATCAGAAGTTGTCATCATTCAGAGGGGAAAAAGCAACAAGAAATTGTAGTCATTTGCAGGAGTACATACACATGATACACTTAAAATATTCTGAATTTGGGGTTTTAGAAATCATATCTGTATGGAGGGAGAGGGGGTTGGAGTAGGTGGCAACAGGGGAGAAGAGAGCAGGGACAGTGGCCCATGCTCACAAGTGCACTGCATACTTGAATAAGGATTGGATAGCAGCAACAATAATAATCATGTGAGTACATAAAACACAGACAAGGAAAAGGCAAGAAAAATGATAAAGTGAGTGACACGGCTTCATGGAAGAGAGCAGAGAGGGGACTGGCACGGTTGGACCAAATTCTACCACAGCCACAGCAACACTTCTGGTATCTTCTTCTTCAGAGCTGTAAAATGGGTATCTATATGCTCCTTAATGGCAATCATGGATCTACATATTTGTCTTCTATTGTCCAACACCAAGCACTCTAAATTCAGCCCTATCTTGATCCTAATACTTCCTCAGTACAGCCAGGCCACTGCTTTGGGAGGTTATTGAACTGCCCAACCTGTGAAAGATGTTGTGTGCTAAAAGGACCTCGGTGCCTTGGGGGACAGCATCAGCAGCGGCTAGCGAGAGACTGCCAGTGTGATTGCAATTCTTCTGTGAAGAACTTAGAATTATAAAACATGATTTTATTGGTGTGGGCTGTAGCTCAGTCTGTAAAGTGCTTGTCTGGCATGTACAAAGACCCAAGATCAATTCCGGGGTACTGCATAAAGCAATTCTAATAGAATACGCCAACAGTTGTAACACTTAGAAAGGAAAAACAGGAGAATTATAAGGTCAAGGTCATCCTCAGTTACAGGACAAGTTGGATGCCAGCCTGAGATACATGCAACACTATTTCCACTTTTCACTGTTTCTATGAATATAGCAGAAATTTATCCTAGTGGATATTATTTGGCAGAAGTATCTTTGCTTTGTAGCTTCAGTAGCCCTGGCATTTCCTATCTCATATTTTATACGGGTTAGTTTTTATTTGGTAGTTAATAATTCACACACAGAAACATGGGCATACCATAAGCATGTCCTTTTTGTGGCCATATATACAGGGACATAGAGTTTATATAAACATACATACAAAGACATGGCTATGGAGGATGACTAAAGTTCAAGGATGAAGTGTAACAAGTTAGAAGCTAGGTGGGGTGGTTTTGCCTGTAATCTCAAGACTGGGAGAGAGGACAAGAAAGCAAGAAGATTGCCTGATTTAAAAACCGGCTTGTTCTACACAGCAAGTGTCAGGCCAGCCAGGGCTGCAAAGTGAAACTTGGTCTCAGCAAAACCAGCAAGCAAAACAGAGCTACAAATGATATTACTGCATTCATCTACCATGCATAAGACTCTTGAACACAAATTAGCTTTCCAGAACCTTCCTGCTGTCCTTGCTTAGTCTACACATTATTAACACGAGGGTTGTTCCTTCCCCGGGTTTTCTCACATATTGAAATAGATAGCCAGGCATGCTCTGATAGGTGATTCATGCTTGGAGAAGAAACTTCCACAGGTTGTAGAGACTGAGGTCCTTCCATTGTGTCATATAGACTTCACAGTTTGAAAGAGACACGAACTCAGAAAAGTCTGAAGCATGGATGGTTGTACCTAGACTGTACTTGGCTGCCAAGAGCGGTGGCTGCCCTCCAGTAATGCTTCTTTCAGCATGCCTCCAAGTGTCTGGAATATGCTTTAGGGATGCATTTCTGCACTGTGAGTCTCTCAACTGGCTCAAGGCTGAGTGACTCAGACTAACAAGCATGAGAGACCAACAATCACAGCAGATTATTCATGTGTAACTGGAGATTCCTGGAAGAAAAGCAGCACACAGTAGCTTGTATTCAACCTAAATGCTTGAAGGTTTTTCAGAGTGTTGTTGAGAGAAGAGACATTTCTCACGCTCTGCTGGAAAGCCAGACACAGGAGCTGGTCTCTGGGCAAGCAAGCCTGGGTTCAAACTCTGGAACTCTCACATTTTAGTGGTGAGCCTTTAGACAAACTGATCAAACTTTACTTTCCTGAAAATAAGGACAACACCCGTCAGAGCCCATCTAAAAGCAACTGGTTCATGGTAAAGTCTGAAGATAGGAGTTTATGCGTTTCAACTTCCATGTTACTGCCCACAGAATCCAAACAAGTAACTCAGGAAAAACACTATCTCATATAGACAAGATGTTTTTATGCTGCCCCTCATGTGTGCTTGCATACATGTATATAGATATGCATGCTTGCAGGTACAAATGCATATGTATGTGCATGTGTCTGAAGGCCAGAGGACAACCTTGGGTATAATTTCTTGAGAACTGTCCTCCACTCCCTCTATTTTGAGACAGGGTCACTCACTGGCCTGGAACTTATTGGTTAGTTTAGGCTGACTGGCCATCGAGCTCCAAGGATCTGCCTGTCTTGGCTTCCCAGCTTGGGATTAGAAACACACATCATCACATTCATCTTCATAGGATGGTGCTGGGGTTTGAACTTAGGTCCTCATGCTTGCCATACAAGCACATTACCGCCTGAGACATCTCCGCAGCCACCAGTCACGCCTTTGAAGCACTGCTTATTAAACTATAATTTAAGAAGCACTGTGTGTGAATACAAACCAACTGAGCACTTCTTATTTTACCTTATAGGATATTTCCAATTCCATTTTGAACAAGAAATTTGAAAGAGACTGCAACTCCATATCAGTTTGGCATTTTCCATACGCTGTTTTAGAAAGCCTACCGCATAGCTTCTAACCAAACCTAGACACTATGCAGCCAAACCCTCACTAGACAGAAGTAAAGGGGTGTTGGTGAAAATGGTCATGATTAGACATTGCTTGTGATTCTATTATATCTCTTTCTGTACAAAGCCATCTATGGTTCACCTGGATATTTATGGCTTGTATGTTCACCCCCAGACACACAGCAGGAGCTGCCTCTATAGCATAACATGGATGTCACCTGCTTACCTGAAATTCAGAGGTTCCAGGTTGTTATATGTTTTCCCTCAAACCTAAACCTATACTCTAACAAGAACATGTAATAACTTCAGTGCCGTATACTCATGGAAACGTTGACAAGGCTCAAACTGCTTTTCTTTACTCAGTAAATAGTAGCTAATATGTTAGAGTTTATTTATGCTAAAAAGTAATTCTATTTTATGAACTACTGTATTTTATAGAGATATTATGCACAATGTCAACTACCCACAGAAAATAGAGCACTTCAGGCCAAAAAGTAAGCCTTTGCTCTACATTTTATTGAATGTTCAAATTCCAGTGAGCAGATTTCATCAAATAATTATTTTGAAAGGATCATTCATGTACAGCACAGTCACAGTCAAATGACTGACACAACAGCGCCTGTGTTCACGTAGTGACAAACTTTAAAATGCATGGTTTTGACCTGTTTATTGTTTTGGGGAAGTAAAGGATTCATTTTAAAGCTCCTCCCTCAGAGCTTCTAGAAAGATCAAATAGTGTCAATAAATATCTTATTCTGTCCAAAGTAATCCTCATTAAGTGATGTGTCTGGAAGTTTTTGCTGTTATCCTCAGAAGTAAAGCCACTACTGACATACCTAGAGCTACTCCTGCTCATTTCCTTTACTGGAAAAGGTGAGTCCTTTTCTGGCTTTGGTTTCTAGTATTTGTAATATTTTCTTCCTTTTAGGAAGAAATGACAAGAGAAGATAAAAATTTTGTATAATGTATTCCTATTTTTGACAAAGCTACAGGATATATACAGATCATAATTACTCTTAAGCAGTTAGAATCCAAGCTGTTATACTTCATAAAACACCCAATCCACCAAAAAGTTCAGCCATCCAGAGCAGGATTTCATCAACCTAAGCATATCCATGTATAAATGGGTGGTCTCCAGAGCTCCTCAACTTCTGCAGGCTGTTACCCTAACTAAGCACAACTTTCCACCCAGCTGGCATCCCTGGCTGAAAGAAGACAGAGTTTTATACGTCACAAATCACTATCAGATTTTCCATGCTCATCACATCAGGTCCATTGAGGAAGGTAAATTTATAAATCTGAAGCCATTTGGAGAGAAAGCCAGAAAACGTGGATCTGGAAGAAGCACTCCATTGGCATCTGGGCCATAGCTGGTCACCTGCAGCATGCTGGTCTGAAGAATCCATGTCTGTGAGTTTGTTGTTTTACCATGACAGTGCCAACAGGCATGGCATAAGGTGAGCACAGAGGCCAACCAACATTCCAGGTTCCTTCTCTGACTCGCTGCTCCATCACCAAGAAGCCTAGTTTTTTTAAAAAAAAAATGGAAAGGCTTGGCAGGAATGCCAATACCAGAAAGCTTAACCAGAGTGTGGAGTTCTCAACACTTTTCAAACCACAAGGACACAAATGCTGTTTGTGCAATGAAGTCTTTAACTTTTTATTACTGTAGGGTCCCAATTCGTTCTATATTGAGTACTTCAGTGGATCAGAGATGCTAAAATAAGGAAAAAGATAAATGATTACTGAAGGATGGAACTGAACAATACTCTCCCCCTTAGGTTAGTAGAGCTGCCATGGAGACACCATCCCTACACCCTTGATGGACCTGAAGTCCCAGATGGTAGCATTGTCTGAAATGAATAAGCATATATTCTATGGCTGTGGTATCATGTGTTAGGAAACATTCCATTCGAGGCTGACCCAGCCATTGCTAGAACATTTAGGAGTAAAAGTGTGGTGTTTCTGTTATACAGCATTCTGGGAACTACTGGAGAGGAGGAGGCTAGGAAAGAGCCTTGTTCTAGTCAATGGTCTCTAACCTCAGTGTGTTTCCTGTCACAGAGTTACGAGGCCCTTAGAATCTCCAGAGTGATCGGTGTCTACCCTATGTATCCTAGTTTTACTTTTGTTGCTGTGAAAAACACCATGATGGAAAAGGCAATTTGGAGACGAAGAAGGTGTTTGATTGAGCTTACAAGTTATACCCTGTTATCCAAGAAGGCTAAGGTAGAATCCTGGAGGCAGGAACTAAATCAGAGGCCATGGAGGAATACTGCCTTCTGACTCACTTTTCTTGCCTTGCTCAGCCTGCTTTCTTATACTATCTAAGACCTCCTGAGTTGGGAACAAGGCCCACAACATTGCTGCCAGCAGAATGATATATTTCAGTGTGGGAAGTATGCTATGGTTCTGACTGAATATAGGTGAAGAATGCATTTGCTGGTTTCGTCATCACCTACAAAAGTCTCTGTTATTCCTAAATCTAACATTGTTGTGTATGTACACAAACATGAATGCTGTGGAATTTAGAGGTCAACCCTAGGTGGTATTCCTCAGGAGCTCTTTACCTTCTTTGTTGAGTCATGGTCTCTCACTGGAACCTGAAATAAGTCAGTCCAGACTGGCTGGCTGTAGCTGCCCTCTCAGCATTTACAAGTATGTACAATATTTGAGGTGGTTCTAAGAATCAAACTGAGATCCTCATGGTCATAAGGCAGGTATGTTAGTTACCAATGAGCTCCTCTCCCTAGTACCTCATGCTACTTTTAGTGGGATGCTGTCCCACATCACTCTTTTCTTCTGATAGGAGCATATTCATTTATTAGGTTTGATTTGATACACAAAAGAACAGTACAAAATGAGGTCATGCTAGAAATGGAATTTAAAAGATATTTGGAGCCTGGTAGCATTCATAGCCCCTCTGTCCACTTCTAGTGTCTGCTTACCCCTGGCATGTGTGTGTGTGTGCGTGTGTGTGTGTGTGTGTGTGTGTGTGTGTGTGTGTGTGTGTGTTCCTGACCTTTGTCTCACATTGGCTTGAGGGAAAATGCTATGGAACATCATATTTCAACATTGCTCATGTTTCAAACAAAACTTTCTAGGACTGCTATGCTCAAGCTCCTCCTCCGACTGTGTAAATCACAAATGGATGAAATTATCTATGGTTTGACTTGTCAAAATTCTGTTATGCAATAATGAATAATCAAATTGTTTCAGCCCATTTTGGAGCAATAGTCAGGTCATGTCATAAAATGCCTCTATAGCTTTAATAAATGCAATTCACACTCATTTTTTTATAAAAAGCTATTGCAAACATTTGGCAAACAGAACAGTTGTCTCTGAGTTGCTTGAACAACTCCTTCACTTGTTAGACCCCCCCCCCACCGCCCAAAACAGACTGGGACAAAGAAGAGACATATTTTTAGTAGGAGAATTTTTATGTATAAACAATGCAAAAACTAGATTTTAAAAATCCTAGACTGTAGATGCACTTTCATAACACTAGCAAAATAAGTACATTTCAAGTATTCCTCCATTGTTGAAGAATATTCTACAGATCTCTCTGCCAGGTGGCCACATGATGACAAGACATATGTCTGGATGATGGATAGGAAACATAGGAAATTAATAGCTAATTAAATTAGTATCAAATTAAAGCCTGTAGACCCTGAAAGAGATGGTGGAATTTTTAGAAAGATTCTCAGGCATCTTCTTGTTGCCCAAGAGTCTAAGGGTAGGGGAATGACATGGCAGGAGAAAGATTTTTTTTTCTCAAATGTTCTCTGGCTTTTCCCAAACTTGAACTCATCCCAAACACTGAGTGTTAAGTATTCAAAGGCATTCGGTGGCTATGGCATTATGAGAGATATTTTCTGAGGAAATGAGACATTGGTCACATAGTGATTATACTCAATGGTTGTAGTGTAAACTTGAAGAATATATAAGGAACTCAAAATGTTTCACAATACCTTAGTCTATCTAAGTAGTTTTTCAATAAAATGTTAAATATATTATTATCCTCTTATTATATACCTCTCACTCTGATACCCCCTAGTTTTTTATTTTTAATTTATATGTGTGTATATTCATATTTTGTGTATATACACATGTGTGTGTGTGTGAGGAGGCTGCTGGGGACAACTTCAGATGTCATCATCAGAAACACCATTGACCTCTTTAAGACAAAGTCACTGGCCTGGATTTCATTGACTAGGCTATATTGGCTGACTAGTGAGCCACATGAATCATCCATGTCTCCACCTCTAGGCACTTCTATTACAAGCAAACTCCATCATACCTCGTTTTTACATGAGTTATTGGAGACTGAACTCACATCCCTGTACTCACAAAGCAAACACTTCACTGCCTGAGCTAGCCTCCATCCTTTCTCCAGCCCTTAGACCTGAAGGCAGCACAGTACCTCGCCTTTTGGGCTAAGTCACAGATAAGGATATGAGACCTGTTCTCCTAGTTTCCCTCTATCATCCCTATGGGTCTATGCATCTCTATGCATCCTATACGTCTCTTTGCATCTCTATGCATCTGTGCATCTCAAACTTCACCATCTGCGCTTTTCTAACTGTATCCAGCTTAATTAAAGATACTTTTCATAAACAATCATGGTATTTCAGGAAAACATGGGCATACGATCATTAACAGTATACAAGAACATCCAAACTCTCTTCTTGTACAGACCACCAAAATCAGAAAGGGAGTATAAAACCCAAGGAAGTCTTCATTGAATGCTTTGAAAAGGGGGAAGTAGCTCAGGGTGAGGGTTGACATTCCACATTAAAGATTGTGTTTAACAACTTTTCACAAGTCAACCCTAAGTTTCAAGAAATAACATGGCAATGGCAGAATTATCAATGTGAAAATCCACAGCCTTTGATAAAGAAGGCTGGACACTCTTCGGTGGCGCCCTTGAGGGCCTAATGAGCTTTGTATTTTCACCAGGCCATGAACTCTCCCATGGTGAAAAGGTTCTGAAGCTCCTTTGAAAAATCAAAGCTGGTCCCATCTCCCCAAAGCCTCCAGTTACTTTCTTCATCCTCTGAGTACAGAAGCATGGATGAGGGTGCCCCATTTTCCTGCACAGACAAGGTTCCCTCTCTCCAGAGGAGCTGCCTCTTCCCTCCCTGACTCTCTGGGTTGCTTTGTCATGAATTTTTAGAAACTAACTGTTCTGCCTTTATCACATTGTAACTCTGCTACACACCATTATGATTTTTTTTAATGGTATTTGGACTCATATACTTTATGGTTTAGAAAATTTTCAGTCTTCTCAGTTAGAAAAGAATATTGCATTATTTAGAACAGGTCTAATCCAAGACACTAAGAAACCAAAGCATTTATAAAGCTGAAGAGATCACAACATTTCTAATCAAGTTATTAGAAAAAATCAATGGATATATGTATCACAGTGTTTGTAAAGAGAATAAAACATTGAGTCACATTATTTCACCCAAGAATTGCCATTTAAGTGTCATCCATTGTCAAACAGCCTCCCTATGGTGATGACTGTATTATTATTAAGGTAATATGAATTGACATTGATCCAGTGACATGAGCATTGATATAGTTCATAAGCACTAAAGGGGATTTTATATATGCCAATAAACTTGGACTAATATAATGCAATCATTTAAAAAGTGTAATTGCACCATCAAAATTCTACTCCCAGGAAGAGAAAGGTTAGCAATATCAGCTACACCATTATAAACTGGGTGAGTTAAAGAAAGACGTTGAAGATTTGAGGGAAATGTGTCTGTAGCCCTGATGATAGTGGTTCAAGTCCCTGATCTCCATCTAAATATTAGAAAAATATCAGATAATTAGCAATAGGGGCCCCTTACAATGTATATGACCTCACACTCTCCAAAAACAAGGTGGGTCTGAGCAATTGCCACAGCACTGCAAGGGTGATGGGGCAGTCTAGGTGAATTACAAAACAGAAAGGTCACTAAGTCAAAGTTCTGACACTCCTCATATGCAGCTCAGTCAATAATGATATTTCAGTATTTGCTCATTGATTTCAACCAGTATATCATATTAATATAAACTGTCAGGAATGGTGAAGTGTATATGGCAATTTGCTATGCTATGTGTTCAATTTTCTTTCAATCTAAAACTGTTCTATAAGTAAATAATAAGTCAATAAATAAACAAACAAAATATGATGACTCACAATAGCCCTGGCTGGTCTCAAACTTCTGTGCTCAGCTGCTGTTTCTGCCTCGACCTCCTCCAGAGCAGCTGGGACTACAGGTGAGAGCCACAGGTGAGAGCCACAGGTGAGAGCCACAGGTGAGAGCCACGGGTGAGAGCCATGGGTGAGAGCCACAGGTGAGAGCCACAGGTGAGAGCCACGGGTGAGAGCCACGGGTGAGTGCTACCAGTGAATGCCACAGGTGAGTACTATTGTACCTGTCTACTCTTGTATTCGTTCTAATAATTAACAAAAATATCCTGCCAGAAAGCTGAGGAGAGGGCTCAGTCAGAAAAGTGCCTACCAGACAAATATGAGTTTCCATTCCCCAATACCAACATCAAAATCTGGGCACAATGGCAGGTACTTATAATCCCAGTGTTGCAAAGGCAAAGCCAGGTGGATTCCTGGAGTTTACTGACCATCCAGCCTGGCTACACTGCTGAACTGGTGAGCACCAGGTTTAATAAAAGACCCTATCTCAAAATGTAAGATGGAGAGTGACAGGAATATATCAGATACTGACCACTAGTTTCTAATGTATGTACACACACACACACACACACACACACACACACACACAGAGTGCAAATTATTGCAACTAGAAAAGAAAAATGAGGTTAAATTAAGGGAGATAAAAAAAATGAGCTGCCTAGTGTGCATCTCAAAGCTTTATCCTTTGAAGTGTTTTACATCCCTGGTCTGGGGTTGTCCAGGTACCAGTGGTTTTCAACTTTAGTAATATAGCTATTTATAATCACCTAGTACATTCCGATAACCACAATCAAGCTTTCTGCTGACGAGCACTGGTGTAAGGAACACCTTGTCAACACTGCTGTGAGCCCAGCTTTGCCAGTAGAAATTTTATGTGTATGAGTCATACAGCTCTGTCTTCTGCTGTTTGTGTCAAATGTCTCTCTGTCACGATAGAAAACAAGTTGCAGCCATTTTTCTCTCTCGCTTGAGATACTTTGAAAGCTCCAGCAACAGGAAGATGAGGAGAATAGTGATTATATTTGATTTACCAAATTGAAACCACTGTGTTACTTAAAGCAGCAAAGTAAAAAAAAACTCCTATGTTATTTTTATTTATTTCCTTGTGAACTCATTTCTTAGGATACTGCAAATTATTGCAACTGGAAAAGAAAAATGAGGTTAAATTAAGGGAGATAAAAAAGTGAAATCTTCTAATTTAAAAACTTAACTAAACATATACAGTCTTTTGAGAGCAGACAGGACCCCTGTTAAGTTTGCAGAAGTGCTATCAAACCCCACCTGAGGCATCAAGAGGAAAGTCCCAAGCCCAGTATAGAGGCTGCAAGGTGCTGCACCTTCAGCTCCTTGTTCAGCCCTGCATAACAAGAAGGTCTTGCTAAACTCGTATGTATCAGAGGTCATCTCCATCTGCCTTTTTAAAACATGTTATTTTTAAGGAAAACCACCCATTCTGGTTGTTCAGCTCAAAAATTTCTCAATAATATCCTAACTGAAGTGTCATGTGTTCTGAAAGTAGGAAGCTGCGAAGGGCAGGGGTGCAGATTAGAAGGTGGGAACCAAGGCACCATCTTTCCCTCCACTCAACCTTGTAACCAGTGTGTCTACAGAGCTTAGACAGCACTGCAAAAAGCCCCAGGGGGATATCAGGATCCCCCAAAACCAGGCATAAACTGGGTTCTTTAAACATTGAGGGCAGGGTAATTCCTCCTTAAGGAAAGAGTTCCTGTGAACATACAATTCCCAGGCTAGACAAAGAAACCACAAAATTTAACAGTTCTCGATCATATCTTGATCATCAGATTCAGACATAGCCACAGGCCCTTTTGGCAACTTATCCAATTGACTCTCTGGTCCATGCAGACTTGCTAGGTGAAAATCACTGTCTTTTGGAATCAAAGGGTATAAATAGAGCACCCAACCAGTAGTCAGGCTGTTGGGACTGCTGTGTTTTAGTTTTCTTGTGTGCAAAACAAAGATAAGAGTACTTTATGTGTACAAGAAAGGGGTGCCTAAAACCATATAGGGCTTCACAGAAACATGGCTCCATTATAATAGTTATATCATGATATAATATGATAGTTATATCATGAGAACTCTCTCACCACACAGGAGACATGGCTCCCTCTGTAAGGACTAAAAGGTAACATTTCTGTCTCAGTTACAAATGAGGTACTAGAGCAGAATGGAGGGTATAAAGCCAGATTCACATTCATGTCAAAGTGGGATGTAGCAGAAGGGGCGGTGGATATGAGTAGGAAAATAAGTGCTCATTTACAAGCGTTGGGGAAATTAGATCATTCTAATGAAAAATTCCACTTATATCCTAACCTCACTTTATAAGCAAAAATAAATGGATTGACAACTTCAGTGCAGAAGAAAGTCTGTGAGTGGCTGGGGTGAAAGAGCTGCTTGATCACCTTGGATTAGGGAGGACTTCTTAGAAATGTCAGAAGATGCAAAGAGAGAAAAGGAAGGGGTTGATGAAAATCTCTGTTCTAAAATGCATGGCAGACAAGATTAAAAGCCAGTGACAGATGAGAGACAAAATAGTATCTCACTGTGTGCAGGCAAGGAAGGATTAGTGCCAGGACATTGACAAAATGCCTGCAAATCAATTAAAACAAGAAAAAGAACCTAGTCGGAAGAAGGACAAAGGCTACTACTGCTCAAACCACCAAAGGGAATGCTGGATGACTGATGGATGAGGAAGGATTCTCACTGATGCGTAATCAGAAAATTCCAAACCACAAGGACCAACTTACAGTTGCATTAAAATTAAAAATTAAAAAATGAGTAAATGTTCAGTTATTAGCCATTGTTAGTTATTATCTGGGGTGAGGAATAGGACCAGCCACAAGTGGTGACTTTATAAAGGTCTGTGCAGTCACTTTCATAAGCTATGTAGCAGTGTGTGTACAATTTTGTGGGGTCATTTTCCATAGCACAGGAGTCTTTTAAAATGCACACTAGAGATGGATAGAAAGATACCTCAGCTGCTAGGAGCATGTATTGCTCTTTCCAAAGGACCTGAGTTTGATTCCCAGCACCCATGTCAGATGCTTATACCTGCTTGTAATTCCAACTCTGACTCCTTTAGCATCTGAAGACAGCTATGTGCATATACCTACATACACAGAGACATGCATTCATACATATAATTAAGAATAATGAACAAAAATGCTAGAACAGAGCCTGGGAGCTATCTCTGCTAGCTGGTAAACTTCTCTCATAGGCATGAAGACCTGGGTTTGGTCTCCAATACTTATGGTTTAAACATAAAAAATAAAGGCTACAGTAGCACAGTAGTTCCAGGCCAGGGGAGGGAAAGACAGGAATATCCCCAGGGTTCACTGGGCAGCCAGCCTTACCTATTTGGCAGGTTTCAGGTTGAGTAAAAACTGCTTCAGAGGATATAAGCTCTTGTTGACAATACTAATGACCTGAGTTCAGACTCCTGGAACCAGCATAGTAAAAAAGAATCAACTCCCACCAGCTATCCTCTAACACACACACACACACACACACACACACACACACACACACACACACACACAAATAAATAAAAGTAAAACAATTTAATTTGGGTCTGACAGAAGTTCTGTGGGTAAAGGCTCTTGCCACGTAAATTTGATGACCTGAGTTTGATCCCTAGAATTCAGTGACTCTGTAAGCTGTCATATAACCTCCACAAGTACATTGTAAAATTTTCATTTAAACATGCGCACACCCAAACACATACTAAATTGGGATGGGCACTGAACAAAATTGTTCTCTTGCTTCACACACCTGTACATAAGTACTCTATACCTACATGTATTCTTGTGCACATACTTGAACACACTTACACATACACATCTGCATAAATGCTAGATGCTAACAGCAAAGAGAAAATAGTTTAAAGTGTGATTTGTACATCCAATGTTTTCATGACGTGGAGCTCAAAGATGAATTAATTACTAAGGACAGAGGATGAAACACGATGGTAAAACAAATCATTAAGAAAAAATGTGTTCGAAGATTTGCCTTGTGTACTATACAGCAATATTTACATGTGAGAGCATGCAAGAAGCACTGTGGATTTGGGGTAAATGTGAGTAGAAGGTTGTAAAGTGATTAAGAAGTGCCTGCCCTCAGTCTGTGCCACCAGGCTCCATAGCCAAATAGCACCAGGAGAAAGCTAGCCTCCAAGGCATGTGGACAAGCCAGTAAGTGGAGGTAAGACAAACATCACTGCACAGCAGGACCCATCCAGAAACCTCAGGACACAGGGACTAAGGAGCAGCCTGTGACAGGAGCCTTCTGGTTTCCATTTGTGGCCAGGGACCTCAGTCTGTGCCACACAGCTCTACATCCAAATAGTGCAGGGAAAAAGCTAGTGTCCCAGGAGTGTGGACAAGCCTGTGATCAGGAGTAAGTCCAGAACCTCTGATCAGAGGGACCCACCCAGAACCCTCAGGACACAGGAACTGAGGAGTGACCTTCTGGTTTCCTTGTGCAGCTGGGAGCTGATCCTGTAACATAGGGCTCCATACTCAAATAGTGCCAGGAGAGAGCTGGTCTCCCAGAAGTGCTGACACACCATTGAGCACAGGAAGACCACCACTTCTGTTCAAATTCCTCAGTCAAAAGGGACCCTCACAGAGCCATCAGGACACAGGAAAAAATGAACAGCTGGGGACAGGATCCTTCTGGTTTCTGTCTGCACCTCAGAGCTGACCCTGTACCACAGCTCTCTAAACCCAAATTCCTCTTAGAGAGAGCTGGTCTCCAAGGAATACTGACACAAAGGCTTGCAGAAGGGACAAGACACAGTCAGAGAGAATAAAACTAGCTAACACCAGAGATAACCAGATGGCGAAAGGCAAGGGCAAGAACATGAGGAACAGAAACAAAATAACTTGGCATCATCAGAACACAGTTCTCCCACCACAGTGAGCCCTGGATACCCCTACACACCAGAAAAGTAAGACTCAGATTTAAAATCACTTCTCATGATGATGATAGAAGACTTTAGGAAGGAAATAAATAACTTCCTTAAAGAAATACAAGAGAACACAGATAAACACCTAGAAGCCCTTAAAGAGGAAATACAGAAAAACACAATCAAACAGGCAAAGGAAATGAACAAAACCATCGAGGATATAAAAAATGGAAATAGAAACAATAAAGAAATCACAAAGGGAGGCAACCCTGAAGATAGAAACCCTAGGAAAGAGATCAGGAGTCATAGATGCAAGCATCACCAACAGAATACAAGAGATAGAAGAGAGAATTTCAGGTGCAGAGCATACCATAAAAAACATTGACACAATAGTCAAAGAAAATGCAAAATGCAAAAAGATCCTAAATCAAAACATCCAGGAAATTCAGGACACAATGAGAAGACCAAACCTAAGAATAATAGGTATAGCAAAGAGTGAAGATTCCCAACTTAAAGGGTCAGTAAATATCTTCAAAGAAATTATAGAAGAAAACTTCCTAACCTAAAAGAAAGAGATGAACAAAAACATTCAAGAAGCCTACAGAACTACAAATAGATTGGACCAGAAAAGAAATTTCTCCCGTCACATAATATTCAAAACACCAAATGCACAAAACAGGAAAAGAATATTAAAAGCAATTAGGGAAAAAGGTCAAGTGACATATAAAGGCAGACCTATCAGAATTACACCAGACTTCTCCCCAGAGACTATGAAAGCTAGAAGATCCTGGGCAGATCTCATACAGACCCTAAGAGAACACAACTGCCAGCCCAGGCTGCTATACCCAGCAAAACTCTCAATTATCATAAATGGTGAAACCGAGATATTCCATGACAAAACCAAATTTACACAATATGTTTCCACAAACCCAGCCCTACAAAGGATAATAGATGGAAAACGCCAACTCAAGGAGGGAAACTACACCCTAGAAAAAGCAAGAAAGTAACCTTTCAACAAACCTAAAAGAAGATAGCCACACAAACATAAAAATAACATTGAAAATAACAGGAAGCAACGATCACTATTCCTTAATATCTCTTAACATCAATGTACTCAATTCCCCAATAAAAAAACATAGGCTAATAGACTGGATACATAAACAGGACCCAGTATACAGAAAATGCACCTCAGTGTTAAAGACAAACACTACCTCAGAGTAAAGGGCTGGAAAATAATTTTCGAGGCAAATGGTCCCAAGAAACAGGCTAGAGTGGCCATTCTAATATCAGATAAAATCGACTTTCAATGAAAAGTTATCAAAAAAGATAAGGAAGGAGACTTCATACTCATCAAAGGAAAAATCTACCAAGAAGAACTCTCAATTGTGAACATCTATACTCCAAATGTAAGGGCCCCCACATTCATAAAAGAAACTTTACTAAAGCTCAAAGCACACATTGCACCTCACATAATAATAGTGGGAGACTTCAACACCCCACTCTCATCAATGGACAGATCTTGGAAACACAAACTAAACAGAGACACAGTGAAACTAACAGAAGTTATGGACTAAATGGATTTAACAGATATCTATAGAACATTTCATCCTAAATCAAAAGAATATACCTTCTTCTCAGCACCTAATGACACTTTCTCCAAAATTGACCATGTAATTGGTCACAAAACAAATCTCAACAGATATAAGAAAAGTGAAATAATCCCATGTCCAGTATCAGATCACAACAGATTCTGGCTGCTCTTCAATGGCAACAACAACAGAAAGCCCACATACACATGGAAGCTGAACAATGCTCTACTCAATGATAACTTGGTCAAGGAAGAAAGAAAGAAAGAAATTAAAGACTTCCTAGAATTTAATGAAAATGAAAGTACAACATACCCAAACTTATGGGACACAATGAAAGCAGTATTAAGAGGAAAACTCATAGCTCTGAGTGCCTCCAAAAAGAAACTAGAGAGAGTGTAGACTAGCAGCTTAACAGAACACCTGAGAGCTCTAGAACAAAAAGAAGCTAACACACCCAAGAGGAGTAGAAGACAAGAAATAATCAAACTCAGGGCTGGAATCAACCAAGTAGAAACAAAAAGAACTATACAAAGAATCAACAAAACCAGGAGCTGGTTCTTTGAGAAAATCAACAAGATAGATAAACCCTTAGCCAGACTAACCAGAGGGCACAGAGACAGTATTCAAATTAGCAAAATCGAAAATGAAAAGACAGATATAACAACGGAATCTGAGGAAATTCAAAAAATCATCAGATCCTACTACAAAAGCCTATACTCAGTAAAATTGGAAAATCTGGATGCAATGGACAATTTTCTAGACAGATACCAAATACCAAAGTTAAGTCAGGATCAGATAAACCATCTAAACAGTCCCATAACTGCTATTGAAATAGAAGAAGTCATTAAAAGTCTCCCAACCAAAAAAAGCCCAGGACCAGATGGGTTTGGTGCAGAATTCTGTCAGACCTTCAAGGAAGACCTAACACCAATACTCTTCAAACTATTCCACAAAATAGAAACAAAAGGATCACTACCCAATTCATTCTATGAGACCACAGTTACACTGATGCCAAAACCTCACAAAGACCCAACAAAGAAAGAAATCTTCAGACCAATTTCCCTTCTGAATATCGATGCAAAAATGCTCAATAAAATTCTTGCAAACTGAATCAAAGAACACATCAAAATGATCATTCATCACGATCAAGTAGGCTTCATCCTAGGGATGCAGGGATGGTTCAATACCCGGAAATCCATCAATGTAATCCACTACATAAATAAACTCAAAGGAAAAAAACCATACGGTCATTTCCTTAGATGCTGAGAAAGCATTTGACAAAATTCAGCATCCCTTCATGTTAAAGGTCTTGGAAAGATCAGGAATTCAAGGCCCATATCTAAACATAGTAAGAGCAATATACAGCAAACCGGTAGCCAACATCAAACTAAATGGAGAGAAACTTGAAGTAATTCCATAAAATCAGGGACTAAGACAAGGCTGTCCACTCTCTCCCTATCTATTCAAGATACTACTTGAAGTTCTAGCAGAGCAATAAGACAACACAAGGAGATCAAAGGGATACAAATTGAAAGGAAGAAATCAAAATATCACTATTTGCAGATGATATGCAGATCATATTTTGCAGATCTTATACTTAAGTGACCCGAAGAACTCCATCAGAGAACTGCTACAGTTGATAAACAACTTCAGCAAAGTGGCCAGATATAAAATTAACTCAAACAAATCAGTAGCCTTCCTATACTCAAAGGACAAACAGACTGAGAAAGAAATTAAGGAAATGACACCCTTCACAATAGTCACAGACAATATAAAGTATCTTGATGAGACTCTAACCAAACAAGTGAAAGATCTGTATGATAAGAACTTTAAATCTCTGAAGAAAGAAATCAAAGACCTCAGAAGGTGGAAAACTCTCCCATGCTCACAGATTGGCAGAATTAATATAGTAAAAATGGCCATCCTGTCAAAGCAATCTACATATTCAATGCAATCCCCACCAAAATTCCAACTAAATTCTTCATAGACTTAGAAAGAGCAATTCTCAAATTCATTTGGAATTACAAAAAACCCAGAATAGCAAAAACTATTCTCAACAATAAAAGAATTTCTGGGGGAATCAGCATGTCTGACCTCAAACTGTACTACAGAGCAGTAGTGATAAAAACTGCATGGTATTGATACAGTGACAGGCAAGTAGATCAATGGAATAGAATAGAAGACACAGAAATGAACCCATACACCTACAGTCACTTAATCTTTGACAAAGGAGCTAAAACCATCCAGTTGAAAAAAATCAGAATTTTCCACAAATGGTGCTGGTTCAACTGGCAGTCAACTTGTAGAAGAATGCAAATTGATCCATTCCTATCTCCCTGTACAAAGCTCAAGTCCAAGTGGATCAAGGACCTCCACATAAAACCAGATACACTGAATCTAATAGAAGAGAAAGTGGGGAAAATCTCGAACATATGGGCACAGGGAAAAAGTTCCCAAACAGAACACCAATAGCTTATGCTCTAAGATCAAGAATCAACAAATGGGACCTCATGAAATTGCAAAGCTTTTGTACAGCAAAGGACACTGACAGTAGGACAAAATGGCAACCAACAGATTTGGAAAATATCTTTACCAATCCTACATCCGATAGAGGTCTAATATCCAATATATACAAAGAACTCAAGAATTTAGACTCCAGAGAACCAAATAACCCTATCAAAAAATGGGGAACAGAGCTAAACAGAGAATTCTCAACTGAGGAAATTCATAGGGCTGAGAAGCACCTAAAGAAATGTTCAACATCCTTAGTCATCAGGGAAATGCAAATCAAAACAACCTTGAGATTTCATCTCACACCAGTCAGAATGGCTAAGATCAAAAACTCAGGTGACAGCAGATGCTGGAGAGGATGTGGAGAAAGAGGAACTCTCCTCCATTGCTGGTGGGATTGCAAGATGGTGCAACCACTCTGGAAATCAGTTTGGCGGACCCTCAGAAAATTGGACAAAATCCTACCTGAGGACCCAGCTATACCACTCCTGGGCATATACCCAAAAGATGCTCCAACATATAACAAGGACACATGCTCCACTATGTTCATAGCAGCCATATTTATAATAGCCAGAAGCTGGAAACAATCCAGATGTCTCTCATCAGAGGAATGGATACAGAAAATGTGGTACATCTACACAATGGAATACTACTCAGCTATTAAAAGCAATGACTTCATGAAATTCACAGGCAAATGGATGGAACTTGAAAATATCATCCTGAGTGAGGTAACTCAGTCACAATATAACAAACATGGTATGTACTCACTGATAAGTGGATATTAGTCCAAAAGTTTGGAATACCCATGATTCAATTCACAGCAACTTTTGGACTGAGCTTGGGGTCCCAGATTGAGGAGTTGGAGAAGGGACTGAAGGAGCTGAGGGAGTTTGCTCCCATGGGGGGAGCAGCAATGTCAACTGTTCAGGCTGCCGGTGCTCTCAGAGACTGGACCACCAACCAAAGAATACATATGGATGGACCCATGGGGCTGGCCACATATGTGGCAGAGGAGGGCCTTGTTTGCCATCAGTGGCAGGAGAGGCCCTTGGGTCTGAGAGTGTTTGATGCCCCAGCATAGGGGAATGCCAGGGAGGGAAGACAGGAGTGGAGGGGGGTGGTAGGGTAAATACCCTCACAGATGCAAACGGAGTGGGGATGGGATAGGGGGTTTCCAAAGGGTAGACCTGGAAAGGGGAAAACATTTGAAATGTAAATAAAGTATCAAAAAAATAAATAAATAAATAAATACAATTAAAAAAAAGACGTGCCCACCCATATGCAGCTGAGAAGTCAGCTTGGGAACTTTGAGATATTCCTCCAGGGTCCCCTCCCACCTCTGAACACATGGGCACCCCTCCCCTCCTGGAAGAAACAGGTTAGAAAGCACATAGGCTGAAAGGGAGGGGCTGATTAAGCCCCTGCTACCTCATTCCCTAAAGACCAATCAGTTTAAAAGTCACACTGTTCTGCCAACCACATTGTGTCTAATGGTGGCTGCTCTAAAATCCTATATAAGGTCCCTGAACAGGCTACTCGGGTGTAACTCTCCCATCTTGGTATGCAGAGTGACCGCAGCATGCTGATGAACAATAAATTTCTCTTACATTTTGCATCAGTTCCCAACTCCATGTGTTCACTCAGAGAGTCTTTGGTAAGTTAAGGCTCATCCAGAGTCTTACATATGGTGCATTGGCCGGGAATCAACCCTCTGTGGGGATTCAATGGAGAGTATGGGATTGGAGAAATGGCTCGAGCAGGTAACCGTGGTCGTCTCAATGTTTATCTTACTCTGAATCTGTAAGTCTGGTTAAAGGTCTTGCTTGCAAGCTCTGTTATCTGGCTTCTGCCAATGCATTCATGAAGGCCACCAGGCTCTGGTTTTTTTTGTTTAGTTGGTTTTGTTTTTTTGTTTTTTTGTTTTTTTGTTTTTGTTTTTTTTTGTGTGTCTATGCTTCCAGGTTTGCTGTAGCACTATTCACAATAGCTCATCTATGAAGTAACATTGTCTGTAATAGGTGAATGGGTAAGGAAAGTGGTGTGTGTACATAACAATGGAACACTATTTATCAAGAAAACAATTCTCTTTTCTGATAATATGGATAGAGAAAGTTATCCTAAGATAAATAAACCAGGGACGGAAAGACAAATGCTGAATGTTCTCATTTATATCCACAATCTAAAACAACTGAACTCACAGAGGCAGAATGGGATGCTGGTTACAGATGCTGGCTGGTGATGGAAAAAGATGACCAAATAACACAAACTCTCAGACCATGAGAATAATATTTTCTGTTGCATAACATGGTAAATATGATACACAATAGCATATTATAGATTCTAAAATATCAAAAGTAAATTTTAAATGTTCTCCTCACAAAAAATCAGATGTAATGGCTATATTATCTTTTTTTTTTTTTTTTTTTTTTTTTTTTTTTTTTTTTTTTTTTTTTTTTTTTTTTTTTTTTTTTTTTTTTTTTTTTTAAATTTGGTTTATCTCCGCTCAGCTGCAGCTGCCTGGGAAAGTCTATTCTGCATCCATGGAAGGGACAAATCTGTTCTGCAACTGTGGCAGGGATGAATTATGTGTTAGTTGTTTGCACCCACCACCCGTGGCAAGGGCGAGCTGGGGCGAGCTGTCTGTGTTAATTGTTTTCTGTTCTAATTGTTTTGTGTCCTGTATTCTGAAGACTTAAAACTGACTGACGACAGGTTGTTTCTTTGTTTGTTTGTTTGTTTGTTTGTTTGTTTGTTTGTTGGACATCAGACAGATTCATCCAGTTAAACATGGGAAAGTTAGGGAAAGGGAAAAAAAAAGGAGGGGAGAGGTGGTTGCTCAGCGGGAGGAGGAGTCACATGGTGGCTCAAGTATTGAACCTTAAAGAGACACAGGAACAGACTCAATTCACTGGCCCTGTAGTCCCTTGCTATGAACAAAGAAGAGATGATTGCCCAGAGGCAAAAAGCCAGACATTAAAACCTGCTTGCTTCCTACAGGCAGGTAATCATAGGACAGAATCTTAAAGATTGGTATAATAAAGTCCTGCAAGATATCTCATATTCTTTGAACATGGGTTCCATGGGAATTTTGGGATAATATGCTGGCATGACAAATTAGAAAAAACCTAGTAATAGGTCCATACGGTATTTGTATAGTTTTCTTCATTTGTTTTAAATTGTTTTAATTATCAAATTGGGTGTGATTTTGAGTTTGTAATTGTTTTATTATTCCTCTGGGAGAGAGGTTATGCTAAAAGTTTTCCTAGTTACTGGCTAAAGGACATGCTGATTTGAGAGAAAGGCTTTGTCTTTGTGGTTTTAGAAAAGGTGATTAGACTCTACACATATTCCAGAGTAATATGAATCAGATTTGATAGAGGGAGTCTCCCTAAAGAACTAGATTCAAGAGAATCAAAAAAAAAAAAAAAAAGGTAAGCATTCTTTGTGCCATCCTTCACATGGCACAAATAAAGACTTATTATTGGTTATTATTAAAATTGACTCATAAAAAAAGACTGCCTTTACAAACTGATTTTAGATTATTAATCATATGAGCTAAGGACCAGATAGCAAATTCATAGCTCTGAGTTAATTGTTAGGGTGTTTTCAAGATAATTTAATTAAAAATAACTGGCAACAGTGTAGATCATTGTGCATAGATAGTTTTCGATAATGTCAGAAATCCACAGAATATGGCATTTAATGTTATTTAATCATTTGTTGTTGAGACATATCTGCTCCTGACAGCACCCCATTCTTGGAAACAGGGGACTGTATAGGTAGACAGCTGTCTCTACATTTTGTTTCTGGAAGCTGTGTTAGGCTTCCTATATTTCCAGGTAAATTTTATATTGTTCTCAGAATTCTGACGGGATTGAAGACTGATTATAGTCTCATAGCCAACTCAAGCTGTTTAGTATTGAGAAAGATGATATAGACTTGAGAGGATGGTTTTCAGATAATATACAAGCTAAACCAGGACATAACAGGTGTGGAACTATAAGACCTTTTAAGTTAGGATATATAGATGGCAGATGGACTGGGTGTTAGGTGTATCTTATACTTTATAAATTACAGAATGTTAATAGTTGTGCTCAATTTATATCTGAGAGAAAAGAGCCTTTTAATTGAACAAAAAGGAGCTGTCTATAGGCAGGTGAGGGCCGGTGAAAGATAAAGCTAGAGCCTGTGATTTGGTAGTAGAAAAAAAGCAGGCTGGGAGTTTTAGAGTGGGGACAGAGATGGACATGGAGGGAGAAAATCTAGTAGAGGGCCCCCTCCGCCCCTCATAGATAAAGGCCTTTCTTTCCCCAAGACCCACCTCACAGGTGCTGGCCATTAGGAAAAAAGAAGCCCAGGAGGAGAGATACAGACCTGAGAAGAAATCGATCCTCCAAGACTCTTCAACAGTAGACCTGTTACTCTAAGACTCTCCTCCTCCATATCCTCTTACTCTGGCCCTACTAGTACCAGCACTGGTCCAAAGATCCACAACCCATATGAGACTGGGGCCATTGTACCCCCATTTACTGGAAGGAAGAGCGAGAGGTTCCAAGGGGCCAATTAATCTCTCTAAAACTGCCTTATTTACTCATCATCCCACCTGAGATGAATTTAAAAAGAATGCCCCTCAGACACCATTGATTGATCAGGCTGTTATAGACATCAAGCTTTTCCTGACTATGGGAGAAGGTAAGGGGCACCTGACCTGAAAGTCCATCACCAGACTCCATTGGCAGGTCTCAAGGGGGGCGCTTGAGATAACAACAACAACAACAACAAAAAGCTTCAGAGGCTAGAAAGACAGGGTAGGCTATTAAAAGTTAGTGCAGGTTGCTGAGAAAGTCTACCATAACAGGGAAACAGGGGAAGAGAAGGAGCAGAGAAAGAGAAAAAGGAAGTAAGCTCAGGCAGGAATCTAATCTCATGCTAGAACAGGGAAGTAAATTCAGGTAGGAATTTTAATTTTAAGGTGGAACAGAAGAAGTAGGCTTCAGACAAGAATCTGATTTTGGGCTTGGACAAGGAAGTAGGCTCAGATATTTATGTCAACCTGACATGCCCTCAGAAACAGCGATCACAAGAATGATCACGGACTTTTGCTCATTGCCTTGCTTGTTCCTTGACTATTTGCATTTATTGTATTGCAACCTAGAACTGACCTTATTGCTTGCATGTAATTAAAATGGTATAAAAGCAGATTGGGAAAAAAATATACCTGCCTTCAGTCTCAGAATTGACTAAGGCCACTGGGCCTAAGAGTGTCCTAACGGAAGCTAGAAGCAAGAAATCCCAGGCCTTGGGAAAAGCGCCCCCAAGCGGCAAAAGGTGTTAGCCCTGAGTGAAGACAGTGATTAGGGGAGATCTTCTCCCCAAACCCAGGGTAACTCTGAGAGTGGAGGAGAAACCCACTCAATTCTTGGTGGACACAGGGGCTCAACACTCTGTCCTCCAAGCCAATGGCCCCGTTTCAAGAAAAGATCTTGGGTCCAAGAAGCCATCGGCACCAAAATGTATTCATGGATTACCCGAAGAACAGTGGACCTAAGGATGGGCTGGTATCCCATTCATTTAAGGTTGCCCCAGACTGTTTAAGGGGGCCCAGACACATTTCCTGCCTGATGGACCACAACTAGCTGGCCCAAAAGGAGAGACCTCTCTGACTGACCCCTGCCAAAAGCTGAGGCTACCTGGTTTACAGACGGGCGCAGTTTTCTCCATGAAGGTCAGAGAGAAGCAGGTGCTGCTGTGGTGGGCAGCACAAATGTCATCTGGGTGGAACCTCTATCCCCTGACACGTCGGCGCAGGAAATGGAGCTAACTGCCCCCACCAAGGCCTTAGAACTTGAAGCCTGCAAGAAAATCAACATCTACACAGATAATAGGTATGCCTTTGCCACATCCCACGACCACAGAGCTATATGCTAAGAGAGAGGACTGCTCACACCAGAGGAAACAAACAAGAAATCCTGGATCTCTTGGATGCCCCAATGAAGCCGGTAACCATAAGTATTATTCATGCCCAGGACATCAGAAAGAAAGAAAGTCAGTGGGCCAGGGCAATAACCAGGCAGATCTAGTGGCTCGAGAAGTGCCTATGCAGGAGCCTATCCTGGTTATGAGCCTACAAGAAATACCTGCTGGGAAATGGGACTAGATTAAGGGATGGCCTCATATAGAATACACTGAAGAAGAAAGGACTCAGATTGCTAGCCATCCTACCAACTATCACCTAGAGAAGGAAGGGAAATGGCACACAAGAAAGAAAACTATGCTCCCCAGAAAACAAGCAAAAGACTTACTAGGCCAAATGCACAGATGCACTGGTTTGGGGGATAAAAAGCTTGTCCAAGCAGTTAAGGGACCTAGAGTATATATAATAATATATATAATAAGTATATATAATAAGGTTTTGAGCCAGAAAGATAGTAGAACAGTGTAAGATATGCCAGCAAGTGAGTGTTTATGCAGCCAAGAATAAACAGGGCAAAAGACCTAGGGGAAAACGGCCTAGAGTATATTGAGAGGTCGACTTTACAGAAGTTAAGCCAGGAAAATGTAGTTACAAATACCTTCAGGTGTTCATAAATACTTTCTCTAGATGGGTTGAGGCATTCCCCACCAAGCAGGAAACAGCTGCCATGGTATCCAAGAAAATATTAGAGGAAATTTCCCCGAAGTTTAGAGTGCCCAAGGCAAGTGGATAAGACAAAGGTTCTGCTTTTGTCAGGTAAGCCAGGGGGTGGCAAAAGTATTGGGAACAGATTGGAAACTTCATTGTGAGTGCCATTTCCAAAGCTCAGGGCAGGTAGAGGAAAAAGAGAGAGAGAGAGAGAGAGAGAGAGAGAGAGAGAGAGAGAGAGAGACCTTAACTAAATTGACCTTGGAGACTGGCTCAGACTGGGTGGTGCCCCTCCCCTTGGCCCTGTTCCGAGCTTGGAACACCCCCTACCATTTTAACCTGACCCCTTTTGAGATCCTGTGTGGTACCCCAACTCCCTTGGTATACACTGGGCCCTCCCAGGAGGTATCCTACAGCATGTGATTTGGCCCAAACTGTCCGCCTTAGATGCTCCAGGGATGCCAGAGACCCCTCACTGCTTCCAGACTGGTGACAGGATCTATGTAAAGAGACATCGGGCACAGTTACTGGAACCCAGATGGAAGAGACCTTTCCTGGCACTGTTGACTGCTCCCACAGTCCTCAAGATAGACGGTATTGAGACCTGGGTGTATGCTTCCCATGTGAAACCTGCGGATGCCCCGCTCCCCAGAGACCCCTGCTGGGTGGTACAGAGGATGGACAGTCTGCTCAGGCTCAAGATACTTGACCTTTATCATGACTGTTTATAGTACCTTTAGACAGCACTCACTGTCTCCCTTCTGTTGTAGTTGGGGGTGGCTGGGGCAGGCACCAGAACATCCACTTTGGTCTTACAAAGGAAAAATTATGACAGTCTGAGGGCAGTCATTAATTTAGATATGAAAAAAATAGAAGCTTCCATCAGTCATCTTAAGGAATCACTTACTTCGTTATCAGAAGTAGTACTGCAGAGTAAGAGGAGATTAGACTTAAGTTTTCCTTCAGCAAGGAGGGCTATGTGCTGCCTTAGCTAAAAAAGTGTTGCTTTTATATAGACCATTCTGGAGTTGTTAAAGATTCAATGGCCAAGGTGAAAGTAGATTTAGCCAAGTGAAAAAGTGAGAAGGAGCAGAGTCAGGACTGGTTCAAGTCTTGGGTTAACCTCTTAGTTAACAGCCCTCATATCTACCTTGTTAAGACCTTAATTGTTCTCCTATTGTTGACTTTTGGCCCCTATATTTTGAACTGCTTGGCTGCTTTTGTTAAGGAACGCATAGGTGCAATACAGCTAATGATCTTATAGCTATCAACAATAGCTTCAAGATTGAAGCATGCACAAGAAAAAGGGGGTAATGAGAAGTCAGCTAGGGAACTTTGAGATACTTCACCAGGGTCCCCTCCCACCTCCAAACACATGGGCACCCCTCCCCTCCTGGAAGAAACAGGTTCGAAAGCAGGTAGGCTGAAAGGGAGTGGTTGATTAAGCCCCTGCTACCTCATTTCCTAAAGACTAATCAGTTTAAAAGTCACACTGTCTGCCAACAACACACATTGTGCCTAATGGTGACTGCTCTAAAATCCTATATAAGGTCCCTGAACAGGCTACTTGGGCGTTGCTCTCCCATCTTGGTATGCAGAGCGACCTCAGCATGCTGATGAATCAACAAATTTCTCTTGCATTTTACATCAATCCCCGACTCCATGTGTTCACTCAGAGGGTCTTTGGTAAGTTAAGGCTCATCCAGAGTCTTACACAGCCACAGAGTTGGTGAGGAAGATAAACAAAGAGAAGGAAATATGAGTTCTGAGGCTGATATTATTCTCTTTAATGTAGCACAAACTAAGCATCAGAGCTGGTCACATTCATACAACTTTCTGCACTTAAAAACTCAAACAGTTACAAATAAAAATAATAAAAAATCCTAAAATAGAGATGAGGGAGAAAAAGGTCAATTAGCTATGTTGAATTTGTAGGGAGAGAAAGGGTCTAAGATAAACCTCACTGACATCAACCATTTCTTCAGATAAGTGGCTGGCCCCTTGGATGGCCCTTTCACAGTCAAGGGGTAATTGAATGTTAATTCCACTGACCTTATTGCCATGGCTCCTCTATCCCCCAGCACCCCTGGCTGTCAGGCAGCATGCCTTACATAGCTGTCGACTTAATGTTTTTCTTTTGACTGAATGTTTTACCTGAGGCATTTCAGTCCTGTAACCAGCAATCAATTTAGGCCCAAAGCAGCTCAGATCACAATACCCTGGAAGCAAGTATTTGCCTGCAAACTAACAGCTTAAGCACCAGGGAAATGAGGTACGTCCAAAAAGACTTTAGGTTAAATCACTGCACAGATAATTTGCTGGTTCATGAGATGGCCTCTGTGTGTGTGTGTGTGTGTGTGTGTGTGTGTGTGTGTGTGTGTGTGTGTGTGTGTTTGTGTCTCTATGTGTCTGTTTCTCTCTGTGTGGGTGTCTGTCTTTGTCTATGTGTCTGGATGTCTGTGTGTATCTGTTGTCTGTTTTTTGTGTGTGTATCTTTGTGTATGTCTGTCTATATATGTCTGTGCGTAACTGTGTGTGTCTGTATGTGTGTGCACATCTGTGTATCTGTCTGTCTGTGGGTGGGTGTCTGTGTATCTGTCTGTCTGTGGGTGTGGGTGTGGGGTGTCTCTGTATGTGTCTGTTTGTGTATGTTGCCTGCATACTGCAGCTATATTTTTATAGAATGTTTTACAGGTGGTAACCTATTTTTAAATGCTGTTTTTGTTAGTAATCAGAAACTAATGCTTTACGAAGTAATCATGAATTTCTAATAGCTAGAGATGGCATAAAAGGAGAAATGGTTTGAAATGTAATTTGAATTGAATTAGACTGAGACTGTCAGAATTTTGTGTTTTAATTTTTAGACAACCCAATTTCTTTCTAAGATAGACAAGTATTATGAAGAACCAGCTTTGGTATTTGTCTTGAAAACTTGTATATATATATATATGTGTGTGTGTGTGTGTGTGTGTGTGTGTGTGTGTGTGTGTGTGTGTGTGTGTATATATTAATTCTTAACTTCTAATAACAACAAAGCAGGATTTTTTTTTTCTTCATAAGGACACAGAATAAAACATTTGCTGGGATCTCCAGCACAGGCCATCAAATTCATTTACTAAATCTGGATTTTTTAACCAAGAGAAAATAGCCACATCTGTTGCCCTAGATGTGGAAGAATTAGCCCTGGTTCATCTTGCACTTTTTTTGTATCCTCCTACAGAATAAAGCTAATCAAGCCTAAATGTGACTGGCATATAAAACATCTCTTTTCCAGATATCTGCGGGTGTTTGGAGGAAGAACAAACAGTTCGCTCCTCACTGTACCAGGGGAGTAGAGGGGAATTTAGGCAGCTGGCCCCAGGGAATGGTATTCAATATTCTTACTCCACCTGACATAGGCCAGGAAGCCATCCCCACTGCCTAATGGTAAAAATCAAATAAACATTTCACCTCCCCCATGGGCCTGCAAATTGATGCCATGAAAGGAAAGCTCTCTTAGTAAATAGCAGCATACTCACTAATGTGAAGCAAGAGGTACCTAGAAGACTCTTTGAAAATATTGCACAAGGAATATTGTCAGGGAATTAAACCCTGCCCGGTCTCAGCTCCACCACTGGCAGGAGTTACAGAAGACACTGAGGAACAGGTACGAAGCCTGGTTACATTTATGAGCATTTTTCTGAAACGGAATCTCACTCCACAACCAAGGCTAGCCTAGAACTCATGACCTCCCTGTTTCTGTCTTCAGGGTGCAAAAGTTATAGGTCAGCACTGTTATGCTTGGTTCTAATGAATTCTCAGCAGGGAAGAAAGTTGTATCCACTTCGGTAAGACCTTTTTGCTAAAGATACTGAGAACTGATCTGAGTAGCTACTACTTTCTACCAGCCAAGATATGTCTAGATATGCTTTCTGTAGCTGCTCAAATAAAGAATTTTCTTCTCACCTCCACTTGCATCCCTCTTCCTGCATACCAGACAGCAAACCCTAGCATACTGGCCTCCCCATTTCTTCCTCCCTCTTTTCACTGTTGCCCACAAGGTCCCCCATTTTGTCTCTTTTGTAGACCAAGCCCCTCCTTCTGAATGACACTGCTCCGCCTCCCCTCACTTTCGGAGTTCTTGTCCTTCTCCTTACTGCAGTTTAAATCCTCAGTCTCTAAGTTGGTCTATGACATTTCCCTGTTAAAATTTCTCCCACCAGACATGGCTTCTTACTCTTAAAGGTGAAGAATAAAACCTTTTGTGGGATATTACTTACTTTTCTTACTCCAATAAAGCAACTAAAGAAGGTTTGTGTGATAGGAAAAGAGACACTTACTATCTCCCTGTGGCTATCAGACAATGGACACCAAGGAACTGGAATTTCTCTCGGAATCTCTTCTTGGGAGAAGAAAAATGTCTGAGGCCTGCTGCTCCCAGCTAGAGGGGGAGCTTGTCTCCTAAGAAGAGATTTCTCACAGTAAGGAGCTGGGATGATAATTCCTCAGTGATGGGCGGACACTTTGACCAGGACTGCTTAGTATGCAGACCTCTTGCCCTCTATTTAAACCTAAACTTCATGTCAATATCGACAAGATGGACCTGGAATGCGAGTCCCTGGAACTCTATTCTTCTCTCCAAAGTAGCCATACTGAATAAATCCTTCTCTTCTTTCTGCTGTTATTTGTCTGACTACTTGGCCCATTGAGACTCAGGGGGCCAACCCCAGCTTGTTACAGCTGCCAGGGCCCAGGTTCTGACTCTTATAATTCTAGTAACAGGACAGAAGATTAATTTAGCTTAGATTCAGAAGGTGCAATGCATTGTAAGTGAGAATATGTGCTGACTGGGAAAGTGTGGGCTGTAGCAGTAGGAGTCAGCATCTCACATTTTGGTGGCAGAAGAGGGGGCAAGAAGCAGGATCAAGTGAAAATCCTCAGAGGCTCACCCTAGGAACTCAGGAACTCAGCTCTAAGGTAAGCCATCTATCCAGAACATTCTACAACCTCTCGGAACAGCTGGGTGTCAAGTGTTTGCATGAGCAGGCAAAGGGCATTTCAGAATTTCACAAGAGCAGTGGAACCCAAGGATTTACCTGGGTAAAGGTTGCTAGATGTCATTGATTTGTGTGGAAAGCTCGTCTTGTGGGTAGTGAAGGCTTTTTAGCCTGAGTGTGATAAAACTACAAGAACTGCGTGGGGAAAGAGTTCCATAGAGGTCAGTATGAGAAGGAAAAGGAAAAGCCAATAGGAAAAAGAGAGCCTTAAATATCACAGAAAAAGTCTAAGGAAACTAGGCAAGAGAGGGGAACAGAAGGTTGAGAATCCCTGGGTTTCTTCATGATGAAGAGTCAATCAGCTTGACATTGAGAGGCACTCATTGATGTGACTGACACAATACCACCAGAGACAGGAAAGCCAATCAGAAGACTCTTGAAATGACTATTCAAAAAAAACTATTTGTTTTGCATTCTCTCTCCCATGGCATGCCCTGCATCTCAGTTTTTAAAAATGTCCTTCTAGACTCTCTATGCAGTCTGGACCTTTTTAACCAGAGTTCCCTCAGGTTGGAGACCACATCCTAGGAAGGAGCACTTCCTGGTGGTTCCCAGCTGGATGGGTGGATTGATCTCATCATTCTGACAGCGGTTTCCTAATGTTCCTCTGAGTTCTCAGTGTGAGCTGTTTATTTTGCTCTTTTGCTCTCTATATGGTATCATTAGTTCACTGGTGCTTGGCAAGTTTTATCCTAAAGTGAATGGTACAAGTGAAGACATGTTGAAACTCCCTGAAGTAGAAGCTTTCCTGGTATCTGGAAGAGATGAGATGTGATACCAATTATACGGTGCTTTCATCTTCAAAGCCCCGTGCAAACATTGTCTAATTAACCCTCCTCACTATATACCCAGAAGGCAGGGAAGCATCATTAAGCCTGCACTTCATGGGGGAAAACACTGAAAATACAAGGCAGATGACAAGCCCTCCACTAGAACGGCATAGCATTCATGCCAAAACCAGCAAAGGAGAACTCCTGACCCTCTCTCCTAAGCTGGGGCCAAGGAGGGAATCAGCACTGAAACTTAGATTTATTGCAAAGGCCATGCCCAATATCTCCTCTGAAGGCTTATCAGAGAATAGGGAAACAAATCATGTTCCTGGAGGGAGGCAGTCTTTGGGGTCTTGAGACTGAGTTTGTACTGCCTAGTCCCATGACCTCTCCATACTTTGAATTCCTCATCTGCCAAAGGGGCCCTGTAAGCCTGTGATTGCCAGCCCTTCACAGTGCTAAAACAGCTGGTGAAGTCTCAGAAAATGAAGTTTAATGATGTCCTACAACGTGGATCATGTTATCCTCTGAGAAAACTGTAAGAGAGATGCATCCTTCCTCCTCTATAACCCCACCTCTCCTCATTACCTCTTTCCTTATATCCTCGAGGTTTTTCCTCCAGCTAAGTGATTTCATTAACAGCCTCTAAGGCCCTGATCCAAGACTTAAGAAGCAAGTTAACATTGTACTTGCACAAAGATGCTTTTTTTTTTTTTTTTTTCCGAAGACCAGAAACTATGACAACTCAGGCTGAAGTCCCGAATGGTGCTCTGCAAAGGAAGCACATATATTGGCAAAACTTCGGTACCCCACATCCCCACACCATCAACATCCTTAGTAGCAGATGATGAATTTTGACTCTTTACTTGGATCCAAGCTCTATTCTGAAAGGATGGTAGGTATTGCAGGAAAAAAAAGTGAGCTCTGCTTTTTCTGCTACTATGAAATAACTTCCACTAGGGTGACCATGGTGATAGGTGTCAGCTACATGGGTGACACAATTGAACCTAATATTGTCATTGGTACTGGCTTGTACTATGGATACCTATGGCACTAGGCGATGGCATTAGTTCCAGGTATAATCAAGAGGCTGAGCACCACAAGTGAGTGCACTGTTCTAGTGAAACAGCTAGGTCATGGGAGACCTGAACTCACCACAAGTGAGTTCATGTGTGGAGCAGCCCTGGCTATGGCATTGTGGAGCTGAGAATGGCCTCTCTCCATTTCCTGAGTGCTGGAATTACAGACTTGCTCTACCTACGAGCAGGTTATGCAGTGCTGGAGAATGAACCATGAGTTTTATGCATGCTAAGTAAATATTGTGACACCTGAGACATATTCCTACATGCATGTTTATCTTAAAAACACACACAAAAATGTACCCACAACAAAAGGGAAATTTTTAGAAGCCTCTCTCAATGATGGGCAAAGTTATTCAACTGGATGGCCCAATAATGTCTGTCTTCACATTGGACTTCCTGTCTGGGCCCAGGAGGTGGTTCCTTCAGGTTCTATATCCCCAATGCTATGAGTCACAGCTAAGGTCACTCCCATTGATTCTTAGGTGCCTCCCTTATCCCAGGTCTCTGGTCCATCCTGGAGATGACCCCACCTCCCTACCACCATCAGTTGCAGATTTTCAATAATTCTCATGGACATCTGGCCATCTCTCCTGTCCATCCACACACCTGATCCTGAAACCCCCATTCTCCTCTCCAGCCGCTATCCCACAAAGTTTCCTCCCTCCATCTGCATCTTATGACTATTTTATTCCACCTTCTAAGCTTCCTCTCTTGGGCCTTCCTTCTTGTTTAGCTTTTTGGGGTTTGTGGAGTATAGTATGGTACCTGTATTTTATGGGTAATATACACTTATAAGTGAGTACATACCAGGCATGTCCTTTTGGGACTGGGTTACCTCATTCAGGATGATACTCTTAAGTTCCATCCATTTGCCAGCAAAATTCATGATGTCTTTGTATTAGCTGAATAATATTCCAGTGAGTAGAAGAACCACATTTTCTTTATCTATTCTTTGGTTGAGGGACATCTAGGTTGTTTCCAGTTTCTAACTATAACAAATAAAGCTCCAGTGAACATAGTTGATGGTGGAGTATCTTCTGGGTATATTTCCAGTATAGTTGAGTCTTGAGGTAGAACTATTCTCAGTTTTCTGAGAAACTGCCAAATTGATTTCCAAAGTGTCTGTACAAGTTTGAACTCCCCCAGCAATGAAGAACTCTTCCCCTTGCTCCACATCCTTGCCAGCATGTGCTATCTCTTGAGTGTTTTATCTTAGCCATTCTGATGGAACTTCAGAGTTGTTTTGATTTGCATTTCCCTGATGACTAAGGGCACTGAACACATCTTTAAGTGTTTTTCAGCCATTTGAGATTCCTCTGTTGAGAATTCTGTTTAGCTCAATACCCCATTTTTAATTGGTTATTTGGGTTGTTGGTGTCTAACTCCTTGAGTTCTTTATACATTTTGAATATTAGCCCCCTGTAAGATGTAGAGTTGCTGAAGATCCTTTTCTAATCTGTAGGCAGATGATTTGTCTTATTGACTGTGTCCTTCCTTGCCTTAAAGAAGCTTTGCAGTTTCATAAGGTCCCGTTTATCAATTATTGATCTTAGACCCTGAGCCATGGGTATTTTATTCAGGAAATCATCTGCTGTACAAAAGCATTCAAGGGCATTACCCACTTTCTCTTCTATAAGATTTAACATATCTGGTTTTATGTTGAAGTCCTTCATCAACTTGGACTTAAGTTTTGTGCAGGATGATAAAAATGGCTCTATTTTCATTCTTCTATATGTTAGACCAGCATCACTTGTTGAAGATGCTTTCTTTTTTCCATTGTATGGTTTTGCCTTCTTTATCAAAAATTATGTGTCCATAGGTGTGTGGGTTTAATTCTAGGTCTTCTATTTGATTCCATTGATCATCGTGTCTATTTCTGTACCAGTACCTTGCAGTTTTGATCACTATTGCTCTGGTCAGGGATAATGCTTGAGGTCAGGGATAATGATTCCTCCCGAAGTTCTTTTATGTTCAGAATTATTTTTGCTATCCTGTTTTTTGTTTGTTTGTTTGTGGGTTTTTTCTGTTTGTTTATCCATATGAAGTTGAGAATTGCTCTTTTAAGGTCTATAAATTTGCATTGGAATTTTGATGGGGATTGCACTGATTCTATAGATTGCTTTTAGTGAGATGGCCATTTTCACTATCTTAATCCTACCATTCCACAGGCATGGAAAATCTTTCCCTTTTCTGATATCTTCTTCGATTTCTTTCTGCAGAGACTTGCAGTTCTTGTTATACAGGTCTTTCACTTGCTTGGTTAGAGTTATACCACAATGTGGCCATTGTGAAGGGTACTGTTCCCTAACTTTTTTCTCAGCCCATTTATCGTTTGTGTAGAGGAGGGCTACTATTTCTTTGAGTTAATTTTGTATCCAGGCACTTTGCTGAAGCTGTTTATCAGCTGTAGGAGTTCTCTGGTGGAATTTTTGGGGTCACTTATGTATACTATCATATCATCTGCAAATAGCGATACTTTGACTTCTTCCTTGCCAATTATATCCACTTGATTTCCTTTAGTTGTGTTATTGCCCTAGCTAGAACTTCAAGTATTATATTGAAGATATATGGGGAAAGTGCGCAACCTTATTTTGTCCCCAATTTTAATGGGAATGCTTTAAGTTTCTCTCCATTTAATTTGATGCTGGCCATTGACTTGCTGGATATTGCCTTTATTGTGTTTAGGGGTGCCCCTTGTATCCCTGCTCGCTCCAACACCTTTAATACGAAGGGCTGTTGCATTTTCTCAAATGCTTTTTTTTTTTTTTTTTTTTTTTTTTTTTTGGCATATAGTGAGATGATCATGTTGGTTTTTTCTTCCAGTTTGTTTATGTGGTGGATTAAGTTGATGGATTTTTATATATTGAACCACTTCTCTATCCCTGAGATGAAGGCTACCATCCTTCCTGTGTTAGTGCAAACTATCTTAAAGTCACTAAAGACAGTGGAACATTGCTGATCAGAACCCCATTTAGGCCTGGAAAAACACATAGTAATTCTTGCTGATGTCTAGCAAGTGGCTGTAGACCTGTCTGGCTGTATTATGTTCTCTGCTCTCCAGGACATAGTCTCCTGTGCATCAGGCAGAGAATGTAAATGTTCGTCCTTCCTTCTCCACAGCAGTGGCCTACTGGACTGTTTGCAGAGCTGATCAGAAAATCTCTTAAATAACAGCATGATCCCATCCTGCCTTGTGAATCGGCTAACAGGAGTCAACCCCACCTACACCCCAGGATAAGAACAAACAGACATCACATTACAGCTGTGAAATGCACAATCCAGCTGCCTATCCCCCTTCTACCTTCCAGCGGCAGCAGAGGCTTCCATGCCACCGTGGCCCGGGTGACGAGGTCCAGTGATAAGTATATTGGCAGCACCAAGCTGCCTGTGAACATGTCACACTATGATACTGATCTGAGCACTGTGCCTCTTCTCCCAGCTGGATTTTGCTATAATTTGCACATAATGCATGCTTCACCCTCATGAATATTGTTCTCATTCAAATCTACCATGGTAGAAAATGTATTCTGGAAGCCACTTAATGGCAAAGGTGAGTGGTTTGCTAAGCCGGTATGTATTTTCAGATGCCTGCTTCCCACTGGTTCGGCAAATGGTATCTATGATGCCCAGTCTCTGCCTCATTGTCACTGTGTTATCCTTTAACAGGCATGGCAGGTGCTCCCTGTGCCTAGCACACTAGAGGATGAATAGAAACATAATGTTCCTGCCAAGTTGAGTTTTCATTTCAGCAGAGTGAGCAGGAGAAGAAACAAACAGTAGGGGGAAGATGTACAACTCACACTGAGGTGAGACTGTGGCAAAACTGGGCCAGATGTCTTTGTTGTGAGGCCTTCTGATACCTCCCACAGACAGCTGCTGCATGCAGTGCAGCCATTGTAGGGTGAACTTGAAGGACTTTCCCCCTGTAATAAGGCTAGCACTCTATTTGGGACATGTGTCCTAAAACAGGACACTGGTCCTGCTCCATGCTGCCTGGCTCGTCTATCAGACCCTAACCTACAACCTCAGCCTCCCGTCAGTCTGCTGTGCGGGTCCTATCATTAAACTGCAAGAGCTCTGTATGCCCCTGCAGGGAATATTTATCACACCTTTTTTCTGAGAGCAGACTTTTGTATGTCTGGGTTCCTGCCTCCAAAAGTGAGGCAGTGCTGCCTTCTGGCATTTTCTTCCTTAATTGGCAATTAGGCACACTGGCATGCTCTGCTGTACTGATTTTTATTTTAAAGCAAGTATTGATTACAATTCTATCAAAAGTGTAATAAAGGAGTCGGAGGATAGAGTCCCTAACAGGTATGGTCTCACAAGAATACAGTGTTGGCCCAGCAGTTTGAAGAATGGGGTGGAGGGCAGAGGGAAGAGTGGTGTGAGCAATGGCTTGGCATGCCAAGGCACAGAAGGCTGCCTGAGCTTTCCCCCACAAAGTCAGAACCAGCCTCAATGTCAGAACACCAGCTTCAGGACTGCCCAGAGCTTTCTAGAATTTTGACCTGAGTCCCAGTTGTCCTAACTGAGTCACTGGTTCAGAGTTTTCAAGTAGCTTTCTGATCTGACTCGATGGTATTTCCTATATGGTAAGGCATTTTAGTAGGGCATGAAAAAGGGGGTCTCCATGAAATAAGCAGATTCTCATTGGCGTTTCACCTCTGGTGATCTTAGAGTAACAATCTTTACCATGTAATGGGCTGCAGAGCCCTAGCAGAGCCCTCCTTGTGTGGTAACTTCCTCTGTGTACTCAGCAGGGTTGTGTGGATATCCTGAGAAGAGAAAAAAATGTACTTCCTAAGCTTGGTGAGTGTGCTTGCTACTCTGCAGCTTTTCCTTGGACCCATAGCCTTAGCGCTAATGGCCAGATATTTGGGCCTGATTCTCCTTGAGGCTGTGATCATCTCTACCCAGAACTCAATCCCCAGTGAGTCTTGAAGAAGTGAGTATATGCAGCTGTTGCAATCACCCTGATACTTTGCAAATGGAGACAACTACCCAGAAAAGAGGCTTGTGGTTTTAGTTACATTTAACAGATGTTTTTAGAAAAGAATACAAGGCTTTAAAAGCATAGAAATTTATTCAGCTAACAAGAAGTGAAGACCAGATTAAGGCCTAGTTCACCAGACTCCCAGATTCCAGATTCAACTTTCTCTGATAGTTGCAGTGACTGGGAAACTCAGATTTCCTTTGCTTGAAAGGGAGGTCATTTTGTTTAACATGAGAACAATTGTGGCTGGAAACTTGCCTAGCAAGTGTAAAGCTCTGGTTTGTGACTGAACTCTCTTCATAGCCTCAAATAGGAGGCCTCAACCTCCTTTTGGGATGGTATGTAACCAGACTCTCACTCCAGCAGAGTCCCAACTATTCATCAGTTCTACTACTGGGTCACTCAGAAATGTGACTGTGCACTTACCTCTCCCACTACATTTTGTTTTTAAAGGAGGACAATCAGCACTGAGGAGATAGCACAGTCAGTAAGTTGCTTCTGTGTGAGCATGAGGACTTGGGTCTTATCATCACCAGCACTCCAGCCTGCAATTCCAGTGCTGAGGAGATGCAGAGAGGAGAATTCCTATGTTCATGCTCAGCCAGACCAGTCTAATCAGTGAGTCCTGAATTCCAGTGAGAGGTCATGTCAGAAAAAAAATGTGGACATGTAAGGTTGACCCCTGTCTGCCATATGCATACCACAATGAAGCATAGAAACACATATGTACCCCCCACATATATACACATACATACATATATACACACACAACTCATATACATACATATGCACACAAACAACACATATACATACATACTTGCATACATACATACATAAATACACATATACATAAATAAACACACACACACACACATATACATACACACTTGTACACACACACGGAAGTTCTAGATCATCTTTAGCTACATAGTGAACCATCCTGGTTACATAAGACCTTGTCTCAAAAGGCAAAAATAACAATAACCACAAAAAGGGGTGGGGGTCAAGATAACTAACATTCAGGCTACTTCCTCAATTTCCTCTACACCTATTACTGACATTGTTGAAATATACTTCCATCATCAAGCTGCTTCATCTCCTTGTATATAGTTTGCCTGACCTGTTGTTTCTCTAAAAAAAAACTAATATCATTCTTACATTCTAAGTCCATTTTAAAATTATTTTATTAAGAAAGCTATAAACCTTTACTGTTCACATAGGACATGCTTTGCCAATTACACAACTATATCCGTTACGTTCCTCACTGTGACCAAAACACCCAACATACCACCTAACAGAAAAGGAGTTTGTTGTAGCTCAGTGTTTTAGGAGATTCATTCCATCACGGTGGAATATGGATTGTGCGTGGTGGACCAGGGCAGCTCACATCATGGTGGGCCAGAGAGAAGAGAGGCAGAAATACCAGCACTCTGCTGGCTTTCTCCTCTTCCCTTTTCACTCCATCTAGACTCCCAACCCATGGGATATCCAGGGAAGGTCTTCCCTCCTCTCTTAATTCTCCCTGAGCCAGCAGTAGAGATGCTAAGAGGTATGCTTCAGTCTTGAATTCTAAATCCAATTAAGTTGACAATGGAGATTGAGGAGGACCCCAAGCCCACCACTGTCAGCACCAGTGCCCTATGAGTGCTAGTCACATGTGTGCTGTGGCCAAAGTTACATTGTTCACATGTCATCACATGGCCAAGCCTCCATGATACTCTGGGTTACCATCATTCTGAAAACACTCTCATGGTTATATTCATGCTCAGATCAACCAAGTCCACTTTCAGTCTTTGCCTTTTGAGTGAAACTTAAATTTGTCAAGTGTTTAATTGATCACACAACCTAAGGAAAAGCAGATGTGCCAGCAGGATGCTACAGTAGAGTATGGTGTACTTATGCAACAGCCATGCACTAAAAGAAATTCAACATCCTCATGAAAGATTGCTTCCTTCCTTATCCCTCAATTCACCCAAAGCCATTTTACAGTGACTATTTTGGCTGAATTACTTCTTCCAAGATGTCCTTTATTGATGATGGTGCAAAGTCTTGTTTGCTTGCTTGCTTGCTTGCTTGCTTGCTTGCTTGATTTTTGATTTTGTTTGGAGTTTGTTTTTTGAAACAGTCTCAACTATATATCACTATTTTCCTACCTTAGACTCGATGTCTGGGATTACATGTGTATACCACTGCAGTCAGTTTATCTTACTGTTTTAATTGAGGAAAAAGGACATATAATACTACCCAGAAAAAAGTCAGATTTCTAAAAATAAAATAAAATGTATGTAAAATGTTAAGATCTTTGTTTAAATTTGAAACACTTCTAGCTCATCTTTCTTATCCAGAGCCCAGAAATCCCTGTTCAGTTGATCAAGAAGCAATTCCCCTTTATGCTCTTCCTGAGTCCAGCACGTCTGCATTAGTTACTTCTCTCTTTGCTTTTACCAAACACCCAACAAGCAGCACTCAGGCAAGAGTTTATGTTGGTGGATCACTATTTGAAGGGACAATGTTCATCATGACAGGAAAGGCATGGAAGCATTGGCATGGAGCAGTGGTCTTGTCACATTCATAGTCAGAAAGAAAGTAGACAAGAAGTGGGATCTGAATAAAACCTAAAGGTCAGCAACAGAGACTCATTCCCTCCAACAAGTGTCACCTTCCTATAGGTTCACAACCATCCCAAATAGCACCAATAGTTGGGAACATGTGAGTCTGTGGGAGAACATTTCAAATTAAAACAGCATTGTACCAAAAGAGTAGGGGGAAAGTCCAGCGTGATCCTGAGTTCCTGACAACCTTCTCCAGTGAGTAGTCCCCAAACTCTACACATCACCTCAACCACAAAAGGGAAGATGATCCTTACTAAGCTCATAGCTACCCCATAACAGCAGGTCAACACTCCAGTAAACCTGTAATTGTGCAAAACACCTGTCTTAGTTACTTTTCTAATACAGTGAAGAGACACCATGATCAAGGCAACTGTAAAAGAAAGAATTCCAGAGAGTAAAATCCATGAGCATTGTGGCTGGGGCTCTGGCAGCAGGAGGTAAGCATGACATGGGCATAGTACCGGAGAGGTTGATCAAGAGCTAACTAGGATGAATCCCCAGGTGGGGCAGTCTCTGGATGGCCTTTCCTTCAGTCTCTACTTCACACTTTGTCTCCATGTTTGCTCCCGTGAGTATTTTGTTACCCATATAGAGTCAGTCACCAAATGCAGACATTATTGTGACTGCCAAGAAGTGCATGCTGACAGGAGCCTGATATAGCTGTCTCACTAGAGGCTCTACCAGTGCCTGATTTATACAAAGGCAGATGCTCACAACCAACCAGTTGAGGAGTTAGAGAAAAGACTGAAGGAGCTGAAGGGGTTTGCAACCTCATAGGAAGAACAACAATATCAACCAACCAGAGCTCCCAGGGTCTAAACCACCAACCAAGGAGTACACATGGAGGGACTCATGGCTCCAGCAGCATATGTAGCAGAGGATGGCCTTGTCTGGCATCAATGGAAGAAGAGGCCCTTGGTCCTGTGAAGGCTCAATGCCCCAGGGTAAGGGAATGCGATGGCAGGGAGGTGGGAGTGGGTGGGTGGGTGGGGACACACCTTCATAGAAGCAGGAGGAGGGGGTGGGATAGTGGGTTTCTTTGGGGGGAAATTGGGAAAGGGTATAACATTTGAAATGTAAATAAAGAAAATATCCAATAAAAGAAAAGAAAAAAGCTAACTAGGATGGTGTGGGCTTGCTTTTGAAATCACAAATCTACGCTCAGTGACACACCTCCTCCAACAAAAATCACACTTCCTAATCCTTCCAAAACAGTTTCACCAACTAGAGCCCAAGCATTTAAATATATGAGCCTATAGGGGCCATTCTCATTTAAACCAGAACAACATGTTTTTTATGAATCACCAGGGTAATGCTTTATTTTTATTGCATGAATGGATTTTTCCCTATATGTTCTTATTTATTTGAAACAAAATTGAAAAAAACACAAATTTAAAATAATTATTGTGAAGTAGGAATATGGTTCATTTGGTGGAATGGTTGCCTAACATATCCTGGAATCCTGGAATGAAAGCACAGGCATATATTCCTAGCACTCTGGATATGGAACATTAGTTCAAGGTGATCTCTGGCTATATAGGGCATTTGAAGCCAATCTTAGATACATAAGGCCTTAAACACAATGCCATTGATCTTTGATGTCAGAGTCGGCTTTTGAGTAACTAAAAAGTCTTATAAGTACTATTGCACACAGCTATTAGCTTTTTTTTTTTTTCCATCTCCCTAACAACCTAGAGCAGTAGGTCTCAATCTGTGAGTGGTGACCCCTTTGGAGGTTGAACAACCCTTTTACAAGGGTCATCTAAGATCACTGGAAAACAAAGATATTTACATTATGATTCATAGCAGTAGGAAAGTTGCAGTTATGAAGTAGCAGCAAGAATAATTTTATAGTTAGAGGTCACCACAACATGAAAAACTCTGTAAAAGTGTCACAATATTTGACAATAGTTGAGAACAATTGAGCTGGACCTTTTACCAAGAGGTAGCCTTGTTTTCCAGGAGCCACACAGGAATGGTTCTCTTTCCCTGCTCTTGTCCTGAAGTGACAGTGGAAAGCAAATAAACCTGACATAAGCACCCTGGTCACTTGTCCCCTGTGAGGAGTTCTCCCATATAACAGACCAGACAGAGCTAGAAACAATGCTACTTCCTATACACTTCTGGAATCTTCTAGTTATAGCTCCTTACTTCTTTAGTAGAGTCTGTTTAATGAGTCAGCTTAGAATTTTGAGTATAACTATGTCAGATTTGATGCATAAGTTCAGATAATCATCGTTCATTTCTAAAAGGAATCAAGAGGAAGACCACACTGTGTCTACTTACATATTGTCTCACTTTTCTTATGTGACCTATATTTGAAAGAAAAAAAAGTAATGCTTCTCCACAGTAGCTGTAATGCTCATTATCTCTGTCATCAGAAGGCACTCATTAACTCCTAATTGGGCAGGTGCTTAGTTAGAAGGTCCTGGAATTTCAAGTTATAGTGAGCTGGAAGCAGAGCTCATGATAGAAGACACTGAAGTTTGCAGGGGGTTTCATTTCACACCTTTGAATGTATGCTCATTCCCAAGGGATTTGTTCTGTCTGAGTCTCCAGATAGCAAGACATAAGATGAGCATGGGGGAGGGGAGGGATGGTGCGCATGCCTGCTGTAAACAGAGTCTAGTGTCTCTCCCTGAAGTATAGACATGCTCATATCTACATCCCTGAAATACGCTCCTATAATGAAGGCATCTCCCCCTAGAGACCCGTATATTTAATTAGAATGGATTTCTGTACAGCTTGCCTTACCAGGATAGCCTCAAGAGATGAACATGTTTTTATGGGAAAATTCAAGATGTTCAGCAGCCAATCTTCCTCCAGCATTCTTGGTACAGAGAGTGTAGGAAGTCCGGGATGTAGACACACAATAGCCTTCCTACCATCTTCAAGAACCCGTTGTTTGCTGTAGTGGATACACCTGCATCTGTGGTCAGAGCTACGTTCTGAAGGTTTAGCTCTGACTCAACTATGGCAGCTGAACAGGTTCTCCCTGCCATCCGTGTTCATTTCATGATGGTTCTCATACACAGCACACCGAAGTCCTTCAAATGTAAACTCCACTGTCTTTTCTTTCCATTAAAAAAGGCATTTCTGCTTACAGCTCAGCCTGCTCCATTTTGTTCATTAACCCCTTCTGCAAAATATTTTAACACCAAGAATTCACATGGAAAATTATGGCATAAAAGGAAACTGTAATGGTTTTTAAATTGTTAAATTTGGCATAGTTTCACTTTTTAAAGCTAAAACACAAATGATAGGTACCGAAATAGCTTATGCAACCAAAATCAAATTAATGTGCATCAAAGTACCTTATGTTTGTAAGATTCTTTCAGTTGACAAAATATATCACAAATCTTTAATCAACTATTTGAGGGAGGCAAGGACTATCATTTACATCCAAATAGCAAAGTTTGCTGTCTTCTACTAAACTCAAAAGCTATGGCTATGAAAAAACTGCAAGTTCAATTCTAAAGTAAATTTTAACTTACATTGGAGGGTGTGTTAAAGATGCATGAAAGTGCCACGGTACATATATCTGTCTATATCAACCACTCTGGTCATTTAAATCAGCAAACTAGAAACTTCACCAAAATTTATCTATTTCTCTGCTAAAAACAACCAGGTGTCCCATGTAAGCAGTACTGCCCTGGGTTCCTGAATCAGACCTTTTGTCCAACACATATAAGCTATGTGTAAAAAAGTGTTCTGTCACTGTGGCAAGCACCCCAAGATGATCAATAAGTGAGCCCTATTTTGGTTCAATCCCACAATAACTTGTCCTTGTACCCTGATTCTTAGGGGGAAAATTGTTACACAGTACATCATGGCAAGAACATGTAGTAAAAAGGAGACTATTTAATTTATAGATAACAAACATACATCAAGGACACACATACACATAGGGGGGAGAGAGAGAGAGAGAGAGAGCAAGCTGAGGTCCCACTATCCCCTTCAAGTACAGTGACCTAACTTCTTCCCACTAAGCGCCACCTCATGAGGGTTCCAATGCCTTCCCACGGCCCTACAGGCTGGGATATTTAAGGTCCAAAGTATAGCACACCATAATAAGCCTGTGTTTGGCGATACTTTCAAATATTTCTTCTAAAGCAAGTATTTCAGAATGACTCCTGCCTCCTGTATGCATAATACCCCAGGATATTCAGGTGGTCACTACCTCTTATGGTAAGCCTTTAGAAAACTGCTTTTTCAGATGCTTACCAAACAAATAACAAATTCTCAAAACAAACCCAAAGGCCATTTTCCAGGATTAGCAAATGAACAAAGAATAATGTAATGACCCTCTGTAGAACAGGAAGTTGTCAATGCTGAGCTGCTGGGAGTCAAGTTAATTTTTAAATGCTTTGAGGTGATTAAGAAGCCAGCTTCACTCTAAATGTAAATAACTCCCTCATTCATTTCCTTCAAACTGGCTGTGATCCGGGCAGTCCCCAGCTACTTAGCCTGATGATGAACTGAAGATCTGCAGCCTAGATCAAAATTATCCATTTCCCTAAGAAGCCCTGGCTTAGCAGCCACATTTGTAAACATAAGCACACCCAGGACCCCTTTCTTGACAGGTTCACTGGGAAAAGTTGGTTTGTCACCAAAAGCATTATTAAGATCTCAAAGCCACTCTGTGTTGATGATGGATTGCAGACCAAATATTTTGCTGAAGGTGGTGTCATTTCCTTCAACCAACAAATCTGAGAAGTAATTTAAAAGAACATCCCAGCAATTGCATTTTTGGTCCTTTTTCTGATAACAGTATTTTTGTCCCTTCAACTCCTAGCTTCTGGAAAGAGCCAGATGAATTATTTATTTCCCACTAGCTCTCTCCAGCTCTCTCCCTGTGCAGGCGCTATTCATTCCTCTATCTTATCGTAATAAGCCAGGTCAGCCTCTAGTTGAACTTAAATCACGACTGCTTGGTGTTGCTGGCTTTATGGGTCTGGATGGCCTACTTTATGGTGTTTGTACTTCCCTGCAGTTGGTGTGCTACTCCAAGATTGTATAACTGCTTTACCCCAGGAACCCTCATAAAAATGAGACAGCCAGCTCATAAAACTACCCCACTGTGCAAACCTGTAAATAGCCTCCCCAGGAGTAAGATGGATGCAAGTCTTTTTCAAAAAGTATCAGGGATGCCCTCACGAGCTGAGGGAAGGGGGATCCTGTTTGTCCTGGGAATGGAAAAGCCAATTGTTCTATTCATGTTTTGCAACCCAACACTATTTCCTCTCTCCTGTTTCTCTTCTGTTTCTACCCTGCCACTGTTTGCAGGCATTAGAAGAGCACAGAGGGCTCAGATGAGGACAAGACCTCTGACAGGCTGGTGACTATCCAGCCTTCTCCTTGCTGTGTTTACATGAGTGATTAAATAAATAAGCATTCCCTGTACAGCTGCTGTTTTGCTGTCTGTTTTCAAGATTCAGGGATGTGTTCTGGAACAACCTACTGGGAACCTAATATATTGAGCTGACAGGGCTTTGGGGATTGTTTGGAAGTCCAAAGTGCCTGTAATATTCCTATTGCCAACATGCTAGACCATGCCAGTTATCTTCCTCCACTGGCCTCCACTAAGCAGTGCACCTTAGTCCAAAATAGAACAAAGGAGATGGAAAAATGTCATGCAAACGCAGGGACCTAGGTTCACACCCCAGAAACCCACATACAAACCAAGTATGGTTCGTGTGCTTATAATCCCAACACTGGAAAAGCAGAGATGAGCAGATCCCTGGGGCTCATTGGCCAAACAACTTAGTCTACTTGGTGAATTCCAAACCAGTGAGAGATGCCCTCTCAAAAACACAAATTGTCTACTCCTGAGGAACTACAATTGAGGGTTTATCCCTTGTCTCCATACAAATGTACACCCATACAAGCCCCTGGGCATAGCCCTTCAGTTTAAGACAATATTTCTGGATGGTTTCCCTTACCACTGAAATTTTGAGTAAGGAAAGCTTTAATTAAGAGAACAAAAAGGCTCTATACACCGTGTGCAGAACGAAAAATGGTGAGGCCAGGGCTATTAGTGGGAAGCTCAGAAGACGCCTCATAGGACCATGGATTACAGAAGTCATGAGGAACCAAAAGGCACTCCCCACTGTGAGGCTATAAGGGACTAACAGGGACATCCTTTTGTGAGATCATGGAGCTCCAGAAGGGTATCCCATAATGGGGCAATAGATGACTAAGAGGGATCTTCCATAACGGTTTGATAGGAGACATCCCATAATGGAACCATAGAAAACCAGAAAATATATCATCCTATCATTAGGCCATAGATATCAAAAGAGTCATGTATTATGGGCCCATAGGAAACAGAAGGGATAACTCATTGTGCAAATATAGGAACCAGAGCAGACATCCATCCTGAGGTCATAGGAAGTATGGGAATACAAAGGGTGTTCACTTCCATAAAATAGTCAACATAGCCATACTCAGTTAAAAATTATATCAAATGAGGACTAGCCGGAAGTCTCTATAAATATCACCAAAGTTTTCTCTGAGAAGAATCTGCAGAGACTTCATAAATTGAGAAAATTTATTTTTTGTTGACATGAAGCAGCAATCAAACCCAGACCCAGACCCAGGGAGAACATACTTCCTGGCACCTGAGCCTGTGGGTGCTTTCTGTGCTGCAAAAACAAGAGACAGATACAGAAGGTGGACAAGGGCACTGTAGTGAGTGGGTTGGGCACAGGGCACTGGGTACTTCCTGCATCAAGCCCAACCAACAGAGAAAACCCGCTGCTATTTACTAATTTACCACTAATTGTGAGGTACAAATCCTTCCTGGAAGCCAGAAGCCTAGCATTCTGAAGGGAAAAAATAAAGAAAAAATCGATTTATTTTTGGATGTGATTCCTGTTAGAGGAGTAGAGGACTATAAACTTGATGTAATCATCATTTAAAAAGCCACTTAAAATATCCTTTCATGGTAGAAAAATGAGCAGCAATGGTTGATGCTTTGGACACCCTTGCTGTCTTTAGGAAGGACCGCTGAAAGGGGTAGAGTTGGAGAAGAGAGATACAGTGCAGGCAGAGTCACACATCGCAGTACTGAGTGTGTCATTCCAGAGAAGAGAGCATCTTGGGAGAAAGCCACAGAGTCTCTTGAATTTACAAATATTTGTCAATGGCTATATGACGGGAAAGAAGGTGCCTATACAAATCCAGAATACAGAAGATTGATGCTACTATCAGCACTTAACAGAACCCAATGAAAACAAAGATCTGTGCACTTGCAATTCAGAGAACAGGGGGTGAGAACATAAATATATTCTAGATTCTCGCAGTTCAGCTGGGAGAGATGGAGAAACAAACCAGGACCCAGGTGGAGTCATCTGCCTTGCTGCACCTGAGGCTTCCTACAGGAACTTAGAAGAACAGACTGCTCACTGAGCTTGCTTTGCTACAACCCAGCTGAAACAAAGCAGCATAATTCAGCTGAAACAAAAGATGGGTCTTGCGGTTTTTCCCTTTATGAGCTGGACCTGCAGAATTAAACTTTGAGCCTTGATCAGAACCTTTGTCTTGGCTTCATCCTTCTCTCGAACCCTGTCCTTTTCATTTCCAGCCCCCCTTTCAGTAACCCAGTTTTCCATGGCTGCTGGATGGCTACATGATTACAAGTATGCTCTACCATGCCTAGGTTTGTGTGTGTGTGTGTGTGTGTGTGTGTGTGTGTGTGTGTGTGTGTGTGTGTGTGTGTGTGTGTGTGTGTGTGTGTGTGTGTGTGTGTGTGCGCGTGCGCGCGTGCACGCGCGCACGCGCGCGCGTGTTAAATGTGGATTTTGGAATTGACTCAGGTCTTCATGCTTGTGCAGCAAGCACATCACTGACTGAGTTATCTCCCCAGCTGATGTCTGGTGGCCACGAACTTACTGGGAAAAAAAAATGAAAGATTTTAACACTTAGTTTGAGTAATATGCTATGCAGGCAAGACATAGGAAAGTTGACTTAACAAATACTCATTTGAAATGTAGTTGAAGGCATCTGGTAACTAAAAAGTCTTCTTGTCATCAGCATGTTAATGGCTTTGATAAAGATAATGGATGGACTGATGAAAGCACAGTGTGCAGGTCACAGGAGTGAGGAGCTCCTTGGTACCTGAGAGTAAGCAGATCCTATATTTAGGACTGTGCTGAGTTCTGAAGAGTTGATATGATGGGATGTAATAGGCTGGAATGTGGAGCTTCAAGGGGACAAATGATGCTGGTAATTTTACAGGTCAGATTTAGGAGTTCTGAGTAATTGTGCCAGATGATCTGGTGGTTTGAATGAGAATGTTCCTCATAGGTTCAATAATTTAAACACGTGGGTCCTACTTCATGGTACTGTTTGGGAAGGTTTAGGCAGGAAATACTTGCTGAATGGAGAACATCACTAGAGTATCTGAGAGTTCATAGACACTCTTACTTCCTGTTTAGTCTTTTTGCTTGAGGTTGAAGATGTGATCATTTAGTCTCTCTCTCTCTCTCTCTCACACTCTTTTTCTCTTTCTCTCTGGAACTGTGAACCAAAATAAACTCTTGCTTCTATATGTTGCTTTTGGCTGCTGTGCTTTGTCACTAATAAAGATGGGTAGTCAGCAGCTCAAGGGTGCCAATTTTAAATTATTGAGTTGACTGAATGACAACACAGAAAGGCCCATAGTGTGAGCATTCTTTCAGTTACTAACACTGTATAACAAAAGAAGCTTGACAGAGCACCAATGGGCTCTGTGAGACAATGCTGGGATGGGTCAGTTGTTAGTACTAATACTGTATAACAAAAGAAGCTTGACAGAGCACCCAGGGCCATGGGAAGGCAATGCAGGATTGGTCAATTGTTGAAAGGCATAAGAGAGGAGATGTCAGTTTTAACATGTCCTCCTTGGGACAGACAATTCAGTCTTGGCTAGTTTAAATAATTCCAGTGAGTTTGGTAGGTGGGGCTGTCGCCAGTTATTTAGTACTTGGGCCTACATAGACTTACATGGAGAATTACATGAGTCAGATCAAAGTAAAGGTTAGATGATAAATGTTTTTTTACAGGTAGGTTTTGTTGTTGTTTTTAAAAATCTATTATTATTATTTTAATTCTTTGGATTAGTTAGCTCTTAGAGAACTAGTCTTTTCTCATCCTTCCAGGTCCGCCAAGATGTCAAGGCATCATCAAATATAGAAAAACAGCATAAGACATCAGGGTATATACTCTGTAGTTCTGGGGGAAAAAAATCAGGAGTGGGGCTCTGCTGATGGAATGATTACCCTAGAACATGTAAGGCCTTGGGCTCAATCTCCAGCTCTGCATAAATCTGAGTATGGTAACATAACTGTAATTTTAGCATTTGGGTGGCAAGCAGAAGGAAGTATATGGGGTGGGTAAGAGAAATTCAAAGTCATTCTCAGATCTGTAGTAAGTTCTAGTCAAGCCCAAGGAACAAGAGATTTTGTTTTAAATGCAAAAGAGAAAAGGACGAGGAGGAGGAGGAGGAGGAGGAGGAGGAGGAGGAGGAGGAGGAGGAGGAGGAGGAGGAGAAGGAGGAGGAGGAGGAAGAACAGGAGGAGGAGGAAGAGGAAGAGGAGAAAATAGTACTAACCTTTTTTTTTTTTTTTTTTTTTTTTGGTTTTTTTCAACACAGGGTTTCTCTGTGTAGCCCTGGCTGTCCTGGAACTCACTCTGTAGACCAGGCTGTCCTTGAACTCAGAAATCCACCTGCCTCTGCCTCCCAAGTGCTGGGATTAAAGGTGTGTACCACCACTGCCCGGTGAAAATAGTACTATCTTAAAAGTAGGAGACTGGATGTCTTTGTCATATTGAGAATGCCTGAACCTAAAGTTGCTCTGTGATGGGATAACCATATATTTAATGTTTTAGTGAGGCTGAAATGAAGCCTGATGTGTAGATTATATACATCTATGACTAATGGCAAGTCTTGTGTAAGAATAAAAGTGAAGGGCAAACATCTGACTTCATTCTCTAACTTCTTAGAAGGACCAACTTAAAGAGAATAAAATTAAGCATTTGGAATAAGCACCTTTCTTATATTTTTCATAGTCATAATAACTAGTACCCTGACAAGAAAGATTTGGACCCAACCCCCCACAAAAGAACCCCTATTTTAAAGCCAATGGCTACATGCCTAAGTTAAAAACAATGGGCTGACCTTGATTCTCTTGAGAAACTGGGGACCTCAGAGTTTGTATTGGCAGAGGCTTTCTATGAAGTAATTTCTGTAAATTTTAAACACTTTCTTGGCCTCCTCTACTGGGACCATGTGTCACTGTGTGTCATGGGACCATCTTTTAGGACTAGTCTCCTTAGGTTCATTATTTTAACTATTTTTAGCACCTGCTAAGTATGAAAAGTTCTTTACAGGTTTGTGGTAAGATTTTTGCTTCCTCTCAGATGAAATGAAGGAGTTGTCACAACTTTCCTTCATCTCCCATGATTCTCTGATGATATTTTCATTGGATGTAATGAAGTCTTTCAAACTTCTCTCTATGGTTGGCAGTGTGCTGCGTCAGTCTAGGTCTTTCTCTTGTTATGGTTTAGCTATACTCCTCTGTTGTGTAGTCAAAGAAGCTAAGATTCTGAATAGCTTGCCCAAGATCATGCAGCTAACAAGAGAGAAAATAAGTTAAACAAAGTTAAGTCTGCTCAGAATTTTTCATGTCTTACTGCAGAGGACTTTATTACAGTATAAGTTGGGGTATAAAAGCTTTCAGAAGGGATGAGACTCTTGTTCAGTAGTTATTGCACTCTGACCCAGAAGCCTTGTCCCTGTGTTTGAGAACTGACAGTGATGACTGTGGTCCATTGGGATTCTTTTGTAGTAAAAGCTTGCTTTCCTGCTAGTGGGGTGAGAGCTGTAGAAGAGCCATGGGAAATGCTAACCTTCCTTTCATTTAATTGAGGCACTTTTTAAAATCTACAGTTTAGCACCCTTGCAGAGTGGTAGTTAAACTTCTACTTAAGGAACAAAAAAGGAGTATCTACTTGAACTCACAAGATTCTGTTTAGGTATGTAGGCATAGACACCTGCCATATAAGCACAGGATGACTTTCAGCATTAAATATCTCTCTCCCTCCCTCTCTCTCTCTCTCTCTCTGTCTCTCTCTCTCTCTCTCTCTCTCTCTCTCTCTCTCTCTGTCTTTAATAGGGTCTCTTGTATCTCAGGCTGTCCTCTAACTCATTTTGCAGGTAAGAGTGACCTTGAACTTCTGGTCTTCCTGCATGCACCTCCTGAGTGCTGAGGCCACAGCCCTGTGTGACCACAGTTGATTTATTTAACCCCGAGGATTACAGCAGGAACTTCTTTCATGCTTTGCAATCACTCTGCCAACCCAGGCTAGACCCTAAGCTTTCTATTTATTTTTTAACCATCACATAGTTACTGTAACTGAAAAGGTGTCATTTAATGTGTTGCCATAGAAACTAGACTATTTGTTTAAAATGAACAAACCAACTGCACTGGGGCCCCCATATAGCTCTGTCGGTGTTGTGCTGTGAACTGGCAGTGGTTAAGTTCAACAATTGTTTGAGTTAAGTCCTATGGATAATGGATACTAACCAAACTGGCTTCCATTTGTGTGGTCATGTGCTCAGAATTAAAAACTGGAGAGGAAACTAGCGTAAGTCCACTCTGAGGAAACCTCCGGTGGGAGAACTCCTCTGAGGAGATTTCAGCAGGCAGCTCTGCTCTCAGGGTGGCCTCTATTTTTCAAGCATCTGAATGAAAGATTTCCATACCTTGCTTCCACAAAAGAGTTATAAAAATAGATTTTAAGGTGAATATGTGGAGAGGCAAGTGGCATCTGTGTGACATAGTTTGGAAGGAGGCAGAAAACTTCAAATGACATGGTTAGGCAAGTGATTGAGCTCTTGGGCTTTTAGGTCACATAACTACTGTGAGGAATGTTTCGCTTCTCTAATCTATAAGGTGGGTGATACCATCCTTGTATCTCCTGTACCAGAAGTCTTGTAAGGATTCACTGAGTTCATTATTGCATCTGAAGTACTTGGTAAAATACTTGCCTTGTAGCTGATGCCACTAAGTGCTAACATTCACCATTATCTTTCTCAACTTATTCCAAAATATAAATATGGTTTCTTTCTTGTTTTGAAACCGGCTCTCACTCTGTAGCTCAGGTTGCCCCGGAACTTCCTATGTAGCCCTGATTGGCTCTGAAATTTCACACAAGTTTCCAGATAGATCCCAAACCCTTGAGAAGTAGCTTCTTTCTGATAATATTTACAGAGTTGGTAATGAGTCAGTGGTGTGTGTAGACAAATGGCATAGATGTCAGGGCTGGAGTATGTTGATGGTAGGTTGATGCGTGTTTTGCTGATCCAAGTTGTGATAACTGTGCTTGATTCACTTCGTTTTCTTTGCTGAGCTCCATCTCCTATTTAAGTATATTGATACAGTTTACGTATATTCATTCAATTACAGTAACATGAAAATCACAAATAATCCAAGAAGTCAATTCATCAGGAGTTCTCCATCATTTTTTCAAACTGGGCTCCTGTTGGAAGCACAGAGCACAGAACTGTAACTGGGAATAACAAAACACTGGAAATAAAGCATCGTGTCCATGTGTGTGCCTATGGGCAACCTCATGTATGATTCCTCAGAAAGGTCTTGATAGTTTTTAAGATAGGATTTTTTATTGACCATGACTTTATCAGTTAGACATGGCTGGGCACCTCCACATCTAGCATTTTTAGGTGTGCTCTGGGGTTAAAACTTGGGTCAGTGTCTTTGTATGTATTAATTTATAGCTGTTGTTATTTAAGAATCTCTCATACCTTAAAGTGGAAGTTGTTCTTTTGTCTCATGAACAATGAGCTATAACCCTTTATCAAGGTCTTATGAGACAAATCCACAGCCCCATCCCTCAGGGTATACTCAGATATTCAATGCTCGTTTTGTTAGCTGCTTTTTCTCTGTTAGATTTCTTTTGCTTTTTGAGTGGGAGATTTTTGTTCTTGTTCTCCTGCTCTCTGTTTCCTTCTGTGTTCAGATATCCCAGGCCAGTGGTTTCTGGTCACCATTGTCCAGCTACTCAGACAATTCTCCACCCTAAACCCACTGGACTACAGGTTCAGGTTCCACAGGGACATACTGGGTCCTTCCTGCCTTATAGCTTGCTAAAGACCCAGTTTCTAAGGGATGATTAACTATGATTTGAATTTTATTTTACAGTTGAGTATTAGAACTGGGGACTAGCGATGGCCAGTGGAATAGGCCCCACCTGCAGTGTCAAAATGTGTGTGTGTGTGTGTGTGTGTGTGTGTACACAAAAGTGCAAAGAACAACTTTCAATATTGTATCTCAGGACTCCTGTCAGCCTTGATTTCTAAGATAGAAACTCTCCCTGACCTGGAGCCAATGAATTAAGTTAGACTAGCTTACTAGTGAGACTCATCAATCCTCCTGTCTCCACCTCCTTACTTTGGGGATTATAAATTCACTTCAACATACTCATCTATTTTTGGGTGGGTTCTGGGGATTGAACTCATGTCTTCATTTGCCAGCTGATTCAGCTCCCTAGTTCAAAGTGACAGTATTTTTCATTCTCTACCTCACTGTACTCAAGCTATAGTCAGCCATAGCAATATTCCAGGACTAGCATCTAAGAGGCTCCTTGCTCTGGCAGAGCCACTGACTCTGTATGGATTCTATTTCTGATTTGTGGAGGGATTTGAACCTCTTTGAGCCTTTGGTGTTTTGCCTACTTTATCTGGCTTTGATTTGTTTGTCATCTGGAGAAAGTATTTCCACTGTTTGTCAGCTTAACACAAGCTAGCATATCTTCGAAGAAGAGCCACAATTGAGAAAATGACTCCTCAGATTGTCTATAGGCAAGTCATTCCTTTTTTGAATAATGATTGATGTGGGAGGGCCAGACACATGTGGATTCATCTAACCGTGGGTGGGGTTATATAAAAAAGCAAGTAGAACAAACCATAGGGAGCAAGCCAGTAAGCAGCATTTTGGCATAGCCTCTGCTTCAGTTCCTACCTCCAGGTTCTGAACTTGGGTTTCCACTCCAACTTCCTTTATGATGGATGTGACTTGGTAGTATCAGAAAAAATAAGTAATTTCTTTCCCAAGTTGCTTTCAGTCATGGTGTCTTATCACAGCAATAGAAACACAATTAAGACCACCTAGGCTAATCTACACCAGGGAGGGATAACAATAGGTTTGTGTGTGTAAAAAGATTTCTATTTGTCTAACTCAGTTGTTCTTTGCCAATTCACTATCTATCTCATGTTCCGTGTAAGGTGATTTTGACATGCCTTTAAAGTTGGTGTAAATTATAAGAGCTTGCTGATACCACTTGTATGTTGCTACTAGGAATGTTGGGGTTCTGTCACATGAAGGTGAGGTGGATGTGTCTTTCAGATATCCATACACTAGCTTGACATACTTCCTGCAGCACTGCCACCATCCTTGGTGTCCTACTTTCCATGTGCTCATATTTCTTTACTTCTTTCTGCCTTTGTGCTCTCTCTCTCTCTCTCTCTCTCTCTCTCTCTCTCTCTCTCTCTTTCTCTCTCTCTCTGTGTTTGTGAGAAAGAGAGAGAGAGAGAGAGAGAGAGAGAGAGAGAGAGAGAGAGAGAGAGAAGGTCTTGTTTATTCTATGCTGGCTGTGGAATCACTATGTAGCTAGAAATGGCCTTGAACTTCTGATCCTACCAACTCCATTTCCTGGGTTTTGGGATAGTAGGTATATAACGCCACAGCTAATTTATGGCATGATGGAGATTGAAGTTGAGGCTTTATGCATTCTAGGCAAAACTGATTGGGCCTTAGTCCAGGTCTTCACTCATTATTTATAAATATCGTTCCAACATTCTTCCTCTTTGCTAACTAATATTGCTGCCATTAGCTGTCTGGTGTCATTGCATCCCTAGGTGTGTGTTTAGGAGCACCTCCAGACCATATCATACTGGACAAGATCATGGGAATGGTCTCTGAGGCAGCTGGGTCTGATTTCCTGATGATACAAGAGCTTAGAAAGACATTCCAGACCTTCCTCTATACCTCCTTTGCTATCTAAGGCCAAGTGACTTTCTGGGTTGCTGGTGGAAGTCGGGGTAACCAAAGGGAAATGAGCAGAAGTTTCCTGGGGCTTCCTTTTAGATTATCATGCTTACTGGAGCCAGAGAGCCTCCTTTTGGGAGATGTCTATAATGGATAATATCTTCCTCTTTTAATCCAATTCATGATTTCCTGTACAAATATTCATCCAAGGGAGTATATGAGAGAAAAACTCCATCTGAACTCAAGGACTTCAAAATAAGCATAAATGATTCATGTTGTGAGGGGACAAAAAGAAGGCAGTGCACTGGTGTCTGAGTAACCTGAGCTATGGACCCAGACTGTCTTTACCTGCCTATAGATCCTGAGAGGATGAACTAAATTTAGGGAAGCCTTTTGGAGAAATTTGGCATTATAGTGTATATATAGTCTTATTACAAAATCATGGGCCTTTGCCAGATTTCATGCCCTAAGAAACACTGAGTCAATTGGCAGTATCTATTTACACAGTCTCCTTACATGCCATTGCCTGGGGTCACCAGAGGGACCTCAGAAAGAAACAAGGGCACATGCTTACATCTCACTTACAAAAAAGTGAGACTATTTTGCTTAGTGAGGCAGTCAGAGTTACACAACAGGTGTGTGTGTGTGTGTGTGTGTGTGTGTGTGTGTGTGTGTGTGTGTGTGTGTGTGAAAGAGAGAGAGAGAGAGAGAGAGAGAGAGAGAGAGAGAGAGAGAGAGAGAGAGAAACAGAGCCAGAGACATTGTATGTGTATATATGTGTGTTGGGTGAGTATGTGAGGGGGTGTGGGTATCCATCTGCTCTCTGGTGTCTCTCTAAAGGGTTCCATGTTTTAGACAGGCTTAGAGGAACTACATTTGGAAATATTTGGTGAGTGACAGAAGATCCACTTTTCTTTAAATGAAATCTGAACAGTTTAGTAGCAAAAGTATGAATGTTCAAGTTCAAATAGTCATGTCCATACCTGCTTCTGGGTCTTTGTGGTCAGGTTACAATGTTGTCTAGTTCACAGCTCTTTTGACTGTGAAGTATGACTCCATATGGAGTAGGGTAACTGAATATGGAAGCTGTAAAAATTTGACAACAGTAAAGGGCTTCTGAGCATCACAACGGCCCAAAATTGACTCAAAATCAAGTGTGTAAGAAATCCAGGGTGCCTTGGACAGGGCTCACCTATGTTTCCCCTTGTGACTTCACTTTAACCTTGGTACTGAACTCACAACATGGGCATCATACACTGCACACAGTCACTTCACACAGTGCATGTGATTGGGGAATATTATTATAAATTATAGTCTTTTCATTGGATATACAATTTTTTACCATTATAGAAACATATAGTTTAACTACATAAACAAAGGTTTATAATATTTTTCAACAACCTCAGCATGTAAGTATCAACTTAATATATCTTCAGGTTTTAGTTTATTATTGCCTTAGTTAGGGTTTTGCTGCTGTGAACAGGCACCATGACCAGCCCTTATACAGGGAAATATTTAATAGAGGCTGGCGAGCAGGTTCAGAGGCTCAGTCCATTATCATATAGGTGGGAGCACAGCAGTGTCCAGACAGGTATGGCACAGAAGTTCCTGCAAGCTCTACGTCTTGATCTGAAGGTGAACAGGAGAAGACTGGCTTCCAGGCAGCTGGGAGGAAGGTCACTCAAAGCATACCCCAACAGTGACACATTTCCTCCAACAAGGACAAATCCTAATAGGGTCACTCCCTGGGCCAAGCATATTTAAACCACTACAGTTAGGATGATTTATTTTAAATTGTGTTTTATTTTTTAAAATCCTTCAATGAATCTTGGCTTGGTTTTAGATTGGAATAGCCCTAAATATACATCCATTTTTAATCCATATGTATTTAAAGTGAAGTTTTGAGCATTGATGATTATAAAATCAAAATATTATTCAATCCTGAGGAATGTTGAAAGTTCTTTGTGTACTTCAGTACTAAGTACTGTTCTAAGATTTAGTTCTTATAAAATCAGGAAAGCATAGCTATAGCTCCTCTCCTTTCCAATATTTTATCCAAGTAATCATCGCAGTGCTGGGGGGAGAGGGGGACATGGAGTTTAAAGGTAAAGTGAGGAGAGGGAAGCTCCTGGGAGTCTTGGGAGGCTGGGAGGCAGACACCCAGGCAGACATAACCAACAAATGCCTGTCATGATGAGGGTAGCTTCCTCATGAGCTGGACAAAGGCAGGACATCAAGGCACCATGATTTCTACTCATGGCTTTGGCTTGCACCTGAATTCCTGGTGACGCATTTGCTGTCATCATACATGAACTGTGGAGAAACGCCATGTGCTGTGCCTCTTGTAATTTTCTTTTCCCGTTGTCAGTAACTCCTGCCTGGGATCAGATCCTCTTCTCACCTTTCCTTTTTTTATTTTTTTATTATTTTATTTTATTTTTTTCATTTCATGGCTTGTACAACTTTTCTTTGTATAATCACTTAGTCAGGGAATGGTTTTGGCTATGAGTGACAGAAAGTCTTTCACAAGATGACTTATAAAATGGAGCATTTCCAGGAACTGAGGACATCAGTAAAGTGCATGCTTTGTAAACAAGAAGGCCTGAGTTTAAACCCTAAGCCCATTTAAAGAGTCAGGTGTGGTGGTGTAAATTTTTAATCTCAGCATTGAGGAGGTTGAGGAAGGTTGTCCTCGAGATCTGCTAGCCTAGTCTAACAAATCGAGAGTAGTAGGTCCAGTAAAAGATTTTGTCTGAAAACAAAACAAAACAAAACAAAACAAAACAAAACAAAACAAAACAAAACCAGGTAGATGGAGCCTGAGGGATAACACCTGAGGGGTTAACCTCTAGCCTCCACAAACACTTACTTACCCACATATAATATAGACTTGCACACACATAGAAACTCAGTTATATGTCACATGCACACATATGCAAATCCTTTTTCCCCCAAAAGAGCACATGGATACCATGTCGGATGTGGGGGAGCACAATGGAGAGGGAAATCTATGTGGAGAGACAGATGAAGGGTCAGGGTGGAAGGAAAAACCTACTACTTTATTAAAGAGTTAAATTGGAGTTATCCTACCCAGAGATAATGTTCCTCCCAGAAGCAAGGTTGCCAGATCAAGAGCCAGTGCTGAATGAAGGACACTTCCTCTTAAATTGTTGGTCAGAAGTGTCCAAGAGATCCCCTCCAACAATACAGGTTACTGCCATTGCTTTTGGTGGCCCCTCAAAAACTGATGATATGATCCTATTGCTGAAGATACCAAATACTTTGGTCACAGAAAATGGAGAAATCAGATTAGTTTTGACTAAAAAGCTTCCCTTCTACATTCAAACTACTAGAAGGTGGCATACAGGCTGTTGGGAATAGGGGACAAAGGAAGGTCATCAACAGTCTTTACCTAGCTGTGGAGTGCTGTACTAATAACTGATGTGTCACTAGTCCATAGTCATGGCATGAATGCTATGGGGGTGACTAACTGCTTTTTGATTGCATTTTATTTGTACTTTGCAAAAGGAAACACATGCCTAATACTGTAAATCTGGCCAAGAACCTAGGGTTTGGGAACCAATTGGCCTTGGGAGCAAATCTAATACTGTTATTTTGCTAAACAGAAATAGTGTCAACCTGCCTTATAAATTTGTATCTCTATACCCAAACTAGTACTCACCTTAGAAGAGGGGCTTCTTTGTTCAGTGGACAGCAACCAAGCAGAAAATCACAGCTGGTCAAAGTGAAGAGAATAAGTGTCAGTAGAATTCTGAGTCAACAGGCCATCTCTCGCATCTCATCTTACCCAAATGCTCAGAGATCATTGAGGAATAAGGAGGGCAATGAAACATCCAGAGATCATGGAGGAGTAGATGGAACCAATGTCTTCTGGCCTGTACTTAAGACAGCTATGGTTGCTTGCACAAGACCTGCACACAATCAAACCAATCAACATTCCAACGTGGACTTATGAGACTCCACCCCTAGTTAGGGAGCTATTGACCGTTCATGGCTTCTGAAGAAAGGAGAGCTAGTTTTCTTTAAGCATGTGGCTTCTGATATGTTTACGGTGTTCCAAAGAATGGTCCAATACTCATGAGTTTATAGGCATCACAAATTGGACTTAGTGAGTAATAAAAACATAAAAGAGGACACCAAGTTTCTAGGGAGTAATGAGGTGGGGTAGCTGTGGGAGGGTTAGAGGAAGGAATGGCAGTGAATATATAAACAAAATACATTATAGCCATGTCTGGTATTCTCAAAGAATTAAGACAAATATAATAATACTTAAAAATAGAGTATTTCCAGATGTCTGAGGATACTGGTTATTTGTACTTCTAAAATCCCTGTGCTCAGTTCATTTCCCATATTTTTGATTGGATGAGTTTGGGGGAAACATAATTTTTTTATGTTACTTTTTTGAGTTGTTAGAATGGATACAGCAAGAAAACAACTAACAACAAACACTGGTGAGGAAACAGGAGAAACACAAATTAGTTGTAATCCTATGGAAATCAGGATGAAGGTTCTCACAAAACTAAAACTGAACTGCCATATGACCAAACTTTACCATTCTTGCTTTGCACCCATTCTTGCATAACAGAGTTTAATGCAACATAACAGCCAAGAACCAGAACCAGCGTAGATGTCCATCAACAAATGAATGGATAAAGAAAATGCGGCACATGTACACAAATGCCCTAATGAAGAATGGACTTGTGTCATTTTCAAGAAAGTGGATAAGTAAAAGATCGTCATGTTAAATGGAGTACTCCAGAAAGACGGCCATCACATGTTTTATCTAGATTTAAATGTATGTGTATCTATTATTAAAGATGAATTGACGATAAGGAAGAAGCTACTAGAGGACAGAGGAAAGACAAGAGATGGTAATGGCGTGAATATGAGCGAAGTGCATGAAGTCCGTCTAAAGGCACCAGGACAAAGAGGTCGCTTTTTGTGCTACTTTTGAAACAAAAAAGGATGCTTATGATGTCAAATAACTGAGTCTGAAGGTAAAGATCATGCAAGGAGTAGAGTAGCTAAGGGATGACATGAAGAACCCAGGCATGCTTCATCCCTTCCTTCTGCTCTTCTCAAGGCTACTTTCCTCATAGAGTTGCAGCAGTAGAGCCACATCTCAGAAAAAGGAAACGGAGAGAGAAGATAAAGAACACACAATAGTTCAGGCATTTGTTCCAATTAAGCTCTCATTACTTTCAGAGTGAAGGGTTTTGTCAAAGGAATGTTTATTGGCTTAGGCTAATCTGGAGTAATCTTTGGAACCAGGAGTGGGGTAGGACAGAGCTTCTACAAGGACCAGATGACATCTTAGCTTCAGATGAATTAGATAGAGGGACACATGACCATGGGATGGGCAGACTCAAAAGAGCCTTGGAGGTTGGGTTGGAAAAGCTACCTCCCAGCACTGTGGGAAGACTTCCAACCCAGTGCTGGAAACAGTGGTAGTGAACTTTATTCAGGCTTATACTTCTGGAAAACAAACCCTAAAAATGTTGAAAGGTAGTATATGAAACAAAAAGTGAGATGTAATTTTACTTGAATATCAAAATCTAATCATAATTCTTTTGGATAACAATAACTACATGTTAATATATCAGCAACTGCTGTTACAGAATGATAGCAAAGATGATTGCTGTCATTTGTATTAACTTCACTTGATCCCTTCTTACCCTCCCCTCAGAACTGAAAAGGGGGAGTTGGCCACATTCACTTCAACATAATACTTGATATAAATATTGTATAAAATGGAAAGGCCTGTTTTAAAGTTTAAATATTAAAATTTAAGAATTTCAATATGTGGTTGCTCGGCTCCATAAAAAACGTGCTGGGGTGGGGTGAACTACTCACCTCCTGGTCACTGGAGAAGCAAAGAAAGAGAAAGGCACTTGGGTCCTGTCATCCTCTCCTGGTCCACACCCCAATGAACTACCAGTCTCTATCCCTGATGAGTTAGAAACCTTCCCTTATTTTCCAATAGTGCCTGAGACCTTGGTGGAGGGTTATCCAAAGAATAGCAAAGACTGAGCCAGTTCTGCCCTTCACATTGCTAGGTGGCTTGGTTCACCAACTGTCTTGCCATCTATCTTTCCCACAGTGGTTTTGCCCAGGCTCCTTTCCTGACTCAGATCACTCAATGTCCATCTTTGTTCTTGTTTTTTGCATTGAGATAATTCTGTGATGATTAATCTTGATTGCCAACGAGATGTAATTTATCACCATGGAAACAAGCGTCTGAGCACATTTATGAAGGAGTTTCTAGAAGGAGTTTACAGAGGTGGGATGGTCTATCCTGAAGGTTAGCAGCACCATCCCATGGACTGGGATGCCAAACTGAATAAAAAGAGAAAGAGAACTGAACTATGGACACAGTAGACCAGCTGCCTCATGCTCCTGCCACCACACCAATCTGCCATGGTGGAATACCCTGGAACTGAATAATAGGCCCCAATTAACCCCACCTTCTTTAGTTGCTTTTGTCTGGTACTTTGTCATGGCAATGAGCCAATAACTAGTACACTGTGTTTGGGACTTGCCAGTCATTACAGTCATTGTGAAACTGGTTGAAGTCCTGTCCCATTTCAGTGTAAGGTTCAGAACATGGGGCAAGAACAAGTGGTTCCAACTCGGCTATATTGAAGCCAAATGGAGATAACCCTCTTCCCTTCCATTCTCTAAGCATACACATAAACAGTTCAAGCGTGCTGTGATGGGCAGTTTTAGTATCTGTGGTCCATGTTCAGTAATAAATCTGCCGAGAACTGTACATTGCATTTACATGCACAAATTGAAGATACCTTGAAATGGAAGTTTTCCTGGTGATTTTTCTCCATGCTTTCATTTGCTTGTTATGTACTTAAAGTCGCTCCCACAGGATAACAGATCTCCTGTCCCTGGAACCTGTGCAGTGAACAACTGGCCTGCTATTGTCTGGAAATGCCTTCAGGCTGCACCTGCAAGGGGAAAGCCCCAGGGGCTCCGCTGAGGGGGCTGAGAGGCCAGTAGCTAGGCCTGCTGTCCCACAAACTTTCCCAGTCCAAGTGGTTTCAAGTGAGTTCCATTCTCCTCCCTCCTTGTGGAACCCAGCACAGCTCCCCCTTAGCTCTTAGATTAAGGGTACTCTTGAGCCACCATGTTTATTATGCAGTTAGCCTTCCCCTCTTTGTGTTCATAAAATGTCCTTTAATGCTCACTCATTAAAAGGCCCTGGATTTGCTCTTCATCATCAAAACCAAACTAAACCAAATCAAACCAAGCAAGCAAACTGGAAGTAAGGGCATGGGATGAAGGAGAGATGCTTTTAAAAACCTTGTTGTGAGCACCAGAGCAGCTTGAAATCAGTTGATTCTGAAAAATGATTCCAGGAGGTGACTAGTTGAAATATTTGACTCTGTTTAGTATAAGGAATAGTGTCATTCTTTTTTTTTTTTTTTTTTTTTTTTTTCCTGAAGTGTTGCTTGAATTAACCAAGGCAGCCAGGCCAAGAGCCCAAGGTCTTAGTTTTAATTGGTTTCTTGTCACTGACCACTCATCAGGCCCTGGTGACTAACTGGTTTTCTCATTTGGTATAATGGCTGACTAACATTATGAATATAGTATGCTAACGTTCCAGGTGGTTGACTCCATGTTAACCATAAAAGGAGCTTTAGGAGTTGTGGTGGCTCAATGGATGAAAGTGTTTGCTGTCAAGCCTCATAACCTGATTTTGATCCTGGGAATTCACATGGTAGAAAGAGAGGATGGAATCTACCAACTGTCCTCTGACCTCCTCACATGCGCTATGACATATTATTCATACTTGCATGTACACACACACACACACACACACACACACACAAGTTAAAAAGTAAATGAATAAATAAGTGCAAACTTTAAAAGCTGGGCATGGTAACTTACATTTGTAATCTTAACACTTAAGAACTGAGACAGGGAGATTTCTACAAGCTCAAGGCCAGCCTGAGACACATAGTAAGATACAGGCTGCCCTGAGCTATAGAGTGAGACCCTGTCTCAAAAACAGCAACAATAATGAACCCAAACAACCTAAAAATAGTGTTTACATTAGAAAGTATTTTATGTTAACACAAATGTAGATAGCAGTATGGTAAAAAGATAACATATTTTAGTCAGGAATATGGACTTAAATAAGTTGGCTCTCGACTGTACTCAGTGTTCAAATTCAGTTCACTTTTGTAAACATAACCCAACTTACATGCAAAAGCGCAAAAGCTTTAAGTCAGTATGGATAGTTGTCAGTTGGTCTCCTACATTTTGTTTCTTATGTGTCTATTTATTTAGTTGAATCTTATTATACAGAGTTATGTAAGGCCATTTTCATGTAAGTGTGCGCTGTATTCTGAGTGTACCTTCATATATGCCACTGTCCCTCCCACTTCACACTTCTTCCCCAATTAGTACTATTTGTTGCCCAGTTTGCTTCATGTCATCTGTACCTTTACGATTTTATATATCTATAAAATCAAGAAGCTACAAGTGATGGAAAACATGATCTTGCCCTTTCTCAATGTGACTATTGCAAGTTTCTACATTCTTGTTTTGGTAATGACAGCAAAGGTGCAGAGAGAGGCATTGCTCAGAGATGGCTATTCCTAAACTGAGAGCACTAACATTTCTCTAAAGTTATTGTGCTTGCAATAGTCATTGAGCACTAGCTTCTCAAGAAGCCCAAGGAAGAGAGAGAAGGGTCAGCAAGCTCAGTCCCAGGTCCTTGAGAACCACCACAAGGCCTGAGTACAATGTACAATTACCAACTCTCTGATAGCTGTATGAATAGGATTCTTACTATTAATCAACTTCTGTGATAAATTAATCATTCTCAAGACTCCACTTTAGGGCAGAGGCTGATATGTCTTTTATATTGTCTTTGATCTTCTGTAGAAGAAAAGAAAGGAAATATAATGTAGAAGCAATCTTAGAATTAAGAATGTTCTCATTCAGAGTTTCTTCCTCAGTTGGAAAATAGTTTTGGATGGAGGGCAGGGAGAATGAAGGGATATAAATTGCTCCTTGGGGCCAGATGAGCAAAAAGGACACTTAAAACAGAACAGCAAAAGTCTCTTGTACCAAGAGGTGTTGTTTAATCAGAAGTTTCTAACCCTGGGAAGTGGCAGTGCTGAGTAGGTAGAACTTGGTGAGAAGTTCTATAGTATGAGCGTTGAGTTCCAGACTTGCAGGAAGGAATCTGACCATAACGTATCATGAATGTTATGGAGCTTCTCTGGAAGAAGAACCCCTGCCAGGGTTAGGTGTATTCAAGATGGTCAGGCACAAATGTGACCTCACAAGACACAGCTGCAAATATAACTATCGCTTCCAGCCTTGGGGCAAGCCTATCAGGCTTATGGAGATAGCTGTCCTCTTTAGTGCATTTAATAATAATAATAATAATAATAATAATAATAATAATAATAATAGCTTCAGTTTGATATCAGTTATCATCGATCTTGTAAAACAACACTTTCTAGTATTTTATATCCTAATCATGCTTTACAATTTCAAAATCTTTTACTGTCCGAGTCCGCAGGACTATGGACAAGGGTCCGAGGAGGGAACTGTCAGATGAAAGAAAGAGACAGGAGACAAGAGATACCTTGGGAGTAAGATGGCAATCTGATCAAACTCCAAAGAACTTTATTTCTGAGCCAGTATATAAGTAATTAAGGTGGGAAGTAGGGGGAATCCCAAGCTTGCTTTATCTAACCAAATGTCATACACTGCTGTAAATCAGGATAGCAGGATATCACAAGACTTCCTTGAAGCCGCAGACTACTTCAAACAAAATGTCTTAACACCTGCAAGAGGC
>CM052714.1:68328267-68377025 GCA_028551405.1 Uromys caudimaculatus
GGTGGGAAGTAGGGGGAATCCCAAGCTTGCTTTATCTAACCAAATGTCATACACTGCTGTAAATCAGGATAGCAGGATATCACAAGACTTCCTTGAAGCCGCAGACTACTTCAAACAAAATGTCTTAACACCTGCAAGAGGCAGTGGGAGTGGGGAAGAATCAAAGGAATGATTGCTGTGAAGCCCAGGGCGCTTAGGCGTACTAATTAAACCAAGGCCTTAGGTCCAATTAAGCCAAGGCCTTAGGCCTACCGATTAAACCAGGGTCTGTTGGTCTCCAACATTTTACAATTTTGTAGGGTGCCAAGACCTCATTGGTCACTGAGAGGCACAGTGTCAATGCAGCAGCCATCTAGGGATCCTGTCCAGGGACATCCCAGGCATCCCAAGCCAGAGTCTCCAAGTGCCTGGCCAAGCCAAATCCTGCAGGAGTCCCATCTCTACTGTCACCTACTTCACCTTTTGCAGCCTAGGTCTGTCTCCAGCTTGTCAGCTGACCAAGATGGTAGCCCTGAGACCTGTGCAGCTCTGTCTGGGCTAATAGACCCAGGGCCTAGAGGTGAGAGAATTCTGAACCAGTACCCAGTGCCAGAGCCATCACTTCCCAATATGAGGTGCAGCTTGCTCAAGAGGAAGACATTCAAGCGCAGAGCAAGCATCTAAAAGAGCCCATCAATGAACTGAAGACAGAAATTAAGGCCTTGAAACTCAAAGAGAGGGAGACAGGCTTGAACATCTACACAAGAACTCAAACAGCGAGACACCAATAGCAAGCACAATACCATTAAAAAACCTCAAGCCCAAGTCAGACCTATCTGCATTTGAGTCCTCAAACTCACTTTGTAGAGGACCAAGTCCTGAGTGCTCCTCTTTGAAGAACTCTAGCAGGTGATTGGGCCATCTAAGGATTTGCCGCTCCTGACACCAACCAGATGCTCTTGACCTATGGGAACCATCAATATGGTGCTGGTTTGTTTGGGAATTCTGAGTAGAGGGCCCAGTCCTCTTTGTGTTTAGTTGTTTTTGACCTCTGACCCTGTAGAGATCTCTCTTCTCCTGGCCTGCCCTCCCCCTCAGAAGTAGTCATTGCTGTGCATGAGATACCATCTTTCTTGCATCATAGGCACTATAGTGTAAGTGTCCCAGTGCCTGCTGCTGATTCCAGACTCCGGTTTGGGAAGCAGCTGTAAGAGTTCATTGTGCTGCCCATGCAGGAACCTGACATTACAGTGTTTACATGACTCCCTACAGTCTTAGCCACGTGCCTGTGGTGGGACAGGGGCTTCCTGATCACATTCCCATGAGTGCCTGGGCACCCAGCTGCGACCAGAGCCTCCATTGACTAGCACACAGCACATGGAATGCCAGAGCCCTGCTGCCCATCCTATTCTTCTCCTTCTCTCCAGTACCTAGGCATCATTATCCTTGTCTTCCCTGAGGGCTCATCAGTGTCCCTTTTCTTCCTTATTTCCTGAGCCTGACATAGGTTAACATAGCCTGACTCATAGTCAGAGGTCATACTGGCCTACCCTATGAGTTGCCTCTGTGCTGAGCAACAAATTTATACCATGTGGCTCACATACTCTGTGGCTGGGCCTACCTTCTTTGTAACTGATGTCACTACTATGGCCAATCAGAGCCCTTCAGGTTCTAACAGAGCAAGTTATATGCCTCAAGTCACAAAAAAATGTACGTTAACTGAAGACAGTTGAATTGAGAGATTGAAAACAAATCACTCCATTGTACAGTTTGGGTTTGAGAAACTGTGGCACTCTACCTTGTTCCCACTGGTTGGCTGCTCATTAGGCCACTTGCCATAGGTAGCCGCCCCTGAGTATCACCCCAACCTTTTTGGGCACCTAGAATAGGACTCTAGTCTGGAACCTAAGGTTGAGGAAAGATCCTTGGGACTTGATACCCCAGCATTTGCCATGTGTACCTTGGCTCTGAAGTTGAGCTATTTTCTTGGGCCTGAAACTCATCCCTGAATTTCTTCCAGGAGTGACTTTCTTCTTCTCTATAAACTTAATCTGACAGTGACTGTGAGTCACAAGACCGTGATGCTGATGTATAAAAATTACGGCAGGCCTTTTTTTTGTTTTCTTAAATGTAACTACTCTTTGCATCTCAAATTTGGGAAATGTCAAGGTACATAAGCACATGGGAGCCCTAGTATTTGAACAATGGCACGTGTAACCATTGCATGGAACATGGCACCCAACACCCACTCAGTCAGAAATACCTCAGCACCCCTAAGGGAGAGGGAGGGTGACGTCCCCAGAGTGTCTCCAGCCCTGGTAGAAAAAGGTCTGAAGCAGTTGTTGTTTGATCCAGTGGCTGGGTTCTTTCTGGTAGACAGTTTTAGAGTCAAGGACAGATATGTCACAAGTCCAAGGGAAGTGGGCTCTAACCCTGGCTATTTCATTTCTAGTTTCAGGGACTCTTGGGCAGGGGTAACATGTAAGTCACTCTTGGTGCAGGACACTGAAGCCTTGCTGTTGGCCTATGGCTTGTCATACACCCTGACTGAGGCCATGCAGCAACCACAGTAGCACTCTGATCTGAGGTCACTGACAATCTCCATAGACAACACCTGTGGGCTTATATAACCCTGCTTCAGTTACTGCTTTATTATCTTTTAGACAGGATTCTCTTGTTCTCTCACTTTCAAAAAGCCCAGAGGCTGACACCCAGCAACGGTGACTAACTGTTCTTGCCAACAGGGCTAGAGCCTCATAGCCCCTGGGTGCATGCAGCCTTCAAGAGGGACCCAGCCTCTCCCAGGTGCCTTGAGGCCAAGCCAGTGCCCATGGGCTTCCATTCCTCTGTTCTCTTATCAAACAGCTCTTTCTGTGAGGCCTGTCACTCCTGTCAGGGCCAGAACATGAAACAGTTTTCTGCTTAGGGTGGGGGATGATTATAATTTAAGTGATTGTTTTAATAAAAATTCTAAGCCACTACAGTTAAAAAAAAAAAAAAAAAAAAAAAAAACTTTTACAAAATGAAGTACCACATAGTTCATGCTTGAGGGGCTCAGCTTTAAATGTCACAGTAAATGTAGTTGCTGAACTTGAGCCAGTCCTTTGGTTTCTGTCTAGAGCCCATTATACCTATACATAGTAGCAGGAGAAACCAGAGTCCAAATCAGCGGCTGACATATCGGAGGCTTACAGATGCTGTTGTCAGTAGGCAGAAGTGATGCTTTGCCTGTGTTTAGGGATCACAACATTATCAACTCACCTCTCTATTTCCTCATTTGTTTGGTACTTTCAATGACAAAAGTCAACCATCCTTGACACAGATGATAAAGACAATCAGGTACATATATGTATGTATGTGTAAGATTTTTACATGCCTTTCAACATTCTTAGATTTGTGAGAAATCTTTCCAAAGGATGACTTTTAACTGTAGTATGTAACATGGGGAATATTGCACAAAGAGTTCCAAGAGCTACACAAAACTGAATCTGTACCACTCAGGGTATGGAGAAGACAGTGTGTGGGCTTTACAGGAGAGCCAAGCATAGCAGCCCCGGGACTTTTCTTATGGGCACAGTTCAAAGCCTGTTCTTCCTGTGTACCTCAGACCTGTTCACATGTATTTTTCTCCTCCACAATACTTGCCACAGGTACTAAGTGTGAATAATGACAAGAAAACTAGAAATGAAACTAAATTCCCATTCTAAAGAAAGACTTGAGTTAGCCCTCTGCGGTGAGAGGCACACAGGATTAATTATATTGTAGGAGTTGATATCTTTCTTCATTTCCCTTTCCAGACTTTTGGCAAATACATTTTTTTTCCACAGTTTTAAAGAAATGTAAGAACTCCCATGTTCCATGGCCAGAAAATCCTGACAAGCTTCTGATAGCTGAATAATGGATGAAGCTCTGCTGTTTACTTAGCAAGGGGAGAAAAAAAAAAGTGCGAGAGAGTTCCAGATATGGAGCAGGGATCTGACACCCTCCCTTCGAGGTGAACAATGGTGAGAGAGTAGGCTGCCTGCTTGCTCCATTTTTTTTTTTTTTTTTTTTTTTGTCCACGCACAAAATGTGTCTGGAAATAACAGCTCAGTGTATCATCCTCATTCAGCCATTTTCCTGTGTCCCCTCAGAACAGGATAAGACCTGACCTCCAAATATCAAGTATTTCCAACCCCACACAGTCTATGTCACAGCAGGCATTCAGAAGACAGGACAAAATTTTCCCAGCTAGGAAACACCACCAATATTTCCACATAGCGACTGACTGCAAAGCTGACAAAGACATGAAATTGGAATTGGCAGAATTTAAGGTTTTTCGTATTTCGATGCTGATTAATTCACATTCCTGAGTTGAGGATGAGTCTCCCATACCAAGGCAACAGGGCTGAAGGCTGTCCTGGTGTTTTTCTTCTGAGAGAACCCTCCTCATAAAATCTCCCACAATACCTGTCACTGGTACCTAGAATTTCACCATTAGAGATTCATTCTTTTGGTTCTGGGGCATTTTAATCCCTGGGGGTCTTATTAAAATGCAAAAAGTCTGAGAATAACTGCATTGAAAGGTATTATTAACTGACAGCAACGAGGCCCTGGGGAATCGGACACAGGATAGAGCCTGAGGAACCGAAGAGGAAATCAGGATGGGCAGAGAGAGGAGGCAGGTGGCAGCAAAAAGAAACTTCCTTCCAATTGTTCAGGGGCAAGGTGACCCACTTCTAGTGTCCCTGTGGAACAGAACTGCATTTCCAGGCAGCAGGATGGGCACAGTGCACACAATTTACTTAAGTTCCACTAAAGGAGAACGTCAGTGCTATAATATACTTACCAGACCCTGGGAGTGTTTCTTTTGAAAATCTGAAAGGAACATAAATTAATCAGGCATTATCTATGGAAAAGAGCTGGGTCCCTGCGTGGACTTCTGAGTGGTCTGTCTTATACAGTAGTTGCTGGTCCACATCTTCAGGAAGCAGATCTAGTGCCTGGTCTCTGTCCCATGGGAATATTCCTGTCTTGAGAGGGTAGTGACGAACACTACCAGCTTCCGGCTGCCAGGGAGGATGAAACCTCCTTGTTACTGTTGTGTGGTAGCTAGCAGGCATAGAGGTGTGTGTGTGTGTGTGTGCGCGTGTGTGTACATGTGCATCTATGCATGTACATTTCTGTCTACATGTGTTTATGAGTTTCTTTGTGTGCATATATTTTCATATGTTTGTTTCTCTACACATTTATTCACATATGTTTTTCTCTTTATGTATGTAAGTGTATGCTGCTGTATGTTTTTGCAGGGAGATAGACATCTGTGTTTGTACAGGTATAGGTGTGTATCTGTGTTTTTGTGCATGTGTATGGATATATGTTCGTATGTGCCAGAGTTTGTTATTTGTGTATTGTGTTGTTGTGTATTTGATGAGTAAGGAATGTAAATTCATGCGTATGTGTTAAAGATGTACAGATATAGTGGACAAAGTAATAGCAAATGTGAATTTCCCCAGAAGTGGCTGTGCTTGTGGGGGGACAGTGACAGGAGGAGATGGTTGTTTGGGTGCCTTCCCATGCATGTGAAACAAGCTATGTTTTGTTTTCCAATTGCCATCATTGCTGTTACTGCCACTTTGTGATGTGCAGGAGTCTGTGTCTGACCTGAGCTGGGCTCCTGCAGAGAACTACACTGCACAGCCTGGGCTACAATACACAACCTGGGCCACTTGGTGAATCACATTAGACTCAGCTCTAGCACCCAGGTGACAAAGATCTCAAAGATCTCATGATTTCACAAAAGAAGAATCATTTAACCAAGAATTCCTGAGGAACTTATATATTTGGGAATAAGTTTACCTCTCTCTCTCCCTTGCCCCCCTCTCTCTGTATGTGTGTGTGTGTGCACGTGCACGTGAGAGAGAGAGAGAGAGAGAGAGAGAGAGAGAGAGAGAGAGAGAGAGAATACCAGTATGTGTCTGAACTCGCTATGTAGATCAGGCTGGCCTAGACGTCAGAGACCCACATGCTTCTGCCCCAATTCTTTGACAAGGAGAGCACATGCATATGAGAAGAGAAGAGTTTGTGGTAGAGCAAAGCTACTCATGAGGCAGGAACAAAGAGGGCAAGGGCTGAAGTTCCACAATCCATTTTGCGGTGAATCCTCAGTCCCTAAGCTTCTTAGCACGCCCCCAATTCTTAGAGGCTCCGCTGCCTCATAGTACACCTTCAGAGCCAAGCCTTTCCACATAGTCACTAGCAAAGTTTCAGTGTCCAGGTGCAGCAGAAGGCTCAGAGGTGTCAGTGAGGAGGCACTAGCCATGGAGATGAAACCCAGTCTCACAGAAGGAACACCCTGTTGAGACCAACTGTACTATTCATGGATACAGCTGTACAAGGAATGTTATGTCTAATAGGAATTTGCTTTAGAGTGATGTCACATGCCCTTACCAACATAAAGGACAAGTATGTGACATGAGAGATGCATTGACTAGCTCAATTTAACCTCTGTCTAAAGTTCATATGGACCAGAACATCACATTGCACCTTCTGTGTGCATGCAGCTTGGCATTCATTAATTAAATGCAAGTTAAATGTAAAATTCACAAACTGTGTTAGAACTGATGTGTGAACCCACATCAGCCTTGCCACGGCTAGACTCTCACCCACTCTCCCCACAAGTGCCAGTTCCTTGATGCAATCTGCCCAACTTTATCTTGGTAAAGACTATAATTCATTGCCCCCAAGTCTTCAGAAACTTGTCTTTGAAAATTATACTCTCTGTCTGTAGGGCATATTTTTCAACATATTTAAAATAGATACAGTAAATCCCCAAAGAGGTGTTTCTTTCTGGGCCCTCAAACATGAAACCTTCTCAAGCAACTAAAATAAAAAGCAAACTTCAGCAAATTATCTCACTGGAGAGGAGTGGAGGGAAATGTTTTGAGGACAGTTAGGAAGCAGTCATCTTTATCAGGGGCCAGAACACACTTCCCTTGAGAAGCTTTACGACTGACATAAATAATGCAGTCGTAGAAAGGTCATCTCTGAGACTTCGGAGTGACAGCCCCCAAAACAATTGCTCTGAAGAATTCCAGCCATCAGTCTAAGACTGTAGAGAGGGACAAGGAAGCCCTCTGTAAGAAGTGCCAATCTTGAACCTTGCTGTGGCTCTGGTGTCTTATCAGGCACCACCCTCCAGTCCTTGCAGCAAAGGTAGTAGAGGTGCAGGCCAACACATCTTGAGGGACAGGAAACATGGGCCACAGGGCATTTAGAGAGGTCATGCGAGCATGGAGCCACAGCAGGAATCAATAGCATTGTGCAGAGTGAGGAGGGATCAGTGACCTCTAGACTTTGTGGCAGTTTAGCAGTTGATTAACAGCACACCAGGGACTGGCCCTGGGCTATGCAGCAGCCACAGACAGCTAATTTCAGAGAATTGGAATGCACTGAGCTAACTCAGGCAAGCCCTTGCAGAAGGCATAGCTCTTGAGCAGGACACTAAACAGGAGGTCACTTTAGTCACTTCTTAAAGCATTCAGAGGTCTCACCAATCACCTCAAAATCTGAATGTATTTCTCCCTCCTCTTTTCAGCTGTTTTATCATGAAATTTTCCAAAACTATCTTTTTAAAAATCAGCAAATTTAATAAATTTTCATAGGTTTGTCACCCTAATTCATTTATTAACTCATGACCAAATTTATTTATCTGTGACTCTCCCCACCCCAGCTGCACAGGGTTAACATGGGACAAGTACTAGACATAATAATATAATTTAATTTGTTTATATTTAATTTTTAATTTAATTATATTATAATAATATAATAAATTTTCCTGCTTAAATCTCTAAACGACTCCTTTCTGGAACATCCTACACTATTATCACAGCAAAAATTAAGTGCACAAAGCACTTATTTATTAGTACAGTAGACTTGGCTGAGGACAATCTATGAACTTGAGGTTATTTTGGAATTTTGGAATTCAGGTTTACTTCTGAATGCTACCAAATACTGAATAAATAAATTATACTATTCCTCCAAATTTCAAATGGAGAATTCTAAAATTTAAAAGCAAAGAGATTCTGAAAACGACAGAAATAATTCACAAGAAACATGTAATTGCTTCAAGCAGTGCACAAAAAGAAGTTACAGAAGGAGAAAGGGAAAGAATAAGTAGTCAGAACAATAATGAGCAAGAGAGTGTCCACTGGAGTGGTTTGAGAAGTGCACAGGCTGAAGATGGCAGTGGAGCAGCAGGAGTTGAGGGCAGTGACAGGTGGTCGCTGAGGAGGACTGGGTCAGTTTCTTTCTGGAGTCAGCTGGCTGAAACCTGCAGATTGTACTTCCAGTTTTTATGAGGGTAGAGGGGATGAAGACATTGTGACCCTTTCACAGGCAACCCCAAGTCCAGTGTTCCTAGTGATAATAGAGTGACATCCTTCAGAGACCTCATTCATGACCAAGATGAAGAGGAGGAGGAAGAGGAAGGACAGAGGTTTTATGCTGGGGGCTCAGAGAGAAGTGGACAGCAGCTTGTTGGCACTCCTAGGAACCATAGCTGTGGAATGAGTGACCAAGAGCCCTGGAAAGACCAAATAAACAGAGACTGTTTGCAGGAGGGGGCAGTCTTGAAGCAGGACCAGAGGAAGAGTCTGCCTATGTGGCAGGAGAAAGGAGGCAGCATTCAGGCCAGGACCTTCATGTAGTGCTAAAGCTCTGGAAAACTGGATTCAGTCTAGACTATGGTGACCTTAGAAGCTACCAGGACCCATCCAATGCCAAGTTTCTGGAGCCTATTCATAGAGGGGAGGTTACTACAGAGCTTCTGAGGTTAGCTCACGGTGGGCAGGTGAACTTCGATATGGAGGATCATAGAGACAAGGACTTCATGAAGCTCAAGGGAGCTTTCAAAGCCTTCACTGATGAGAGCCAGAAACTGGGCAGCACGGTCCCCCAGGTATTAAACACCAGCTCTCCAGCCCAGCAAGCAGAAAATGAAGCCAAAGCTACCTCATCCATCTTAATCAATGAGTCAGAATCTACCACGGACATTCAAATCCAGCTTGCAGATGGTGGGAGGCTGGTACAGAAATTCAACCACAGCCACAGGATCAGTGACATCGGTTCTTCACCATGGATGCCCGGCCAGCCATGGCTGCCTGGCCAGCCATGGCTGCCTCTAGTTTTGTCCTTATGACTACCTTCCCTAACAAAGAGCTGGCCAATGAGAATGAAAACCTGAAGGAAGCCAATCTTCTCAAGCTGTCATCATGTGATGGTTAACATAACCGCCCAGCTGCTGCCTCACCTCCCTATGTGTCTCCCATGACTGCGGCCATGCTCATGGGAATTACCTTCCACCCCCTGTACACACCTAGCCCTTCCAGTGCCATGCCCCGTCTGTAGCTCTGGATTCTTAGACTTCGGTTAGACATTTGTTTACTCTTTAGTTGTATTTCCTGGGTTTTGTGATGACTTTAAAGAAAAAAAAAAAACCCAAAAATTTGAAGAAGAAAAAAAATTATGAACAAGAATTTAGAATTTGTTCCAATTGATCTCAGACACACAGAACATATCAAGGAAACCCAGAAAACAGCAATACATAGAATATATGGGGTTGGGGGAGATTACACAGAGGCTTATGAAATTCAAACTCCACAAAACCATAGAAGAGCAAATCTTGAAAAGAAAAAAAAAAAAAAAACCTAGGGGGAGGCAATAATACATTTCTCTAGAAGACCAGAGCTAAGGATTATACCCAATTCATTCCAAGGAAAGAAACCTCGAGGAGAGACTAGAGTGAACAAAAGGATTGAGAGAAATCAACCACAACAGACACCTACCTAGAACTCCGCCCCTTCTGAAATTCACTCTTTTTTAAGTGAAGAAGAAATTAGGACTTTCCCATATAAACAAAATTTCAGGAAACTAGACTTTCCTGGCAAATACCAGTAAATTCTTCACATATTTATCCCTTGTTGCTACCAAGTCACATAATAATCCTTTTATTTTAAAGTTTAGTTTGTTATAGATAATAAATACTTACTGTAAATTGAGCACTAAAAGAAAAAGAAAGAAAATTAAGTTCAAACTGAAACAAAATAGACAATAAAAAGTGGGTCACAAATAAAGGAAGTCAAAAGTAACAAACAGATCTATAGGAATAATCAACAAAAATGAAAGCTGACTGTTGAAAAAGATTAATAAAATCAATGACTCTCTGTCCAGGTTAACTAAGAAAAATAGAGAAGATCTAAATTAACAGTGTCATGAATGAAAGAAGTTTTAGGATGACAGATCATACAGATGTGAAAGGATTTAGAAAGGGTGGACCCTGAAAAGCTCTGTGCTCACAGGTTTGATAATCGAGGAAAATGGATCTATTCCTTCAAAGACAAGTCTCCCAAAGTCTATGCGAGGGGAGATAGACAATTTCAATAGGCTCATCTCTACTAACTAAATCAATTAAATAAGTCAATGGCGTAATAAAACTGAAAGCACCAGGTCCAGGCAGGCTTACTGCTGAATGCTACCAAATACTGAATCAATTATACTGTTCCTCCAAAATCTCTTCTAGAAGCAAAGAAAATAATTTCTAATTTTTCTATGAGCTCAGCATAACTTTTGAAGTATCTTAAATCAAACAAACACATTGTAAGACAAGAGTGTTACAAACTAACATTTTTATGATCTCATATTTGAAAACATCAATCAGATATTAGCAAATTAAATCCAGCAAGTATAAAAAGAATTACATGGGGCCACTCACCCATCTCCAAAATTTTAACCCAGAATTGCTCCTGTCTAAAGGAAATACAGGGACAAAGAGTGGAGCAGAGACTGAAGGAAAGGCCATCTAGATATTGCCCCACCTGGGGAGTCATCCCACATGCAGACACCAAATCTTGTGGATGCCAAGAAGTGCTTGCTGACAGGAGCCTGATACAGCTGTCTCCTGAGAGGCTCTGCCAGATCCTGCCCAATACAGATGCGGAGGCTTACAGCCAACCATCAGACTGAGCACAGGGACCCAAAGGAGGAGTTAGGGGAAGGACTAAAGGAGCTGAAGGGGCCTTATCTGGCATCAGTGGGAGGGGAGGACCTTGGTCCTGTGAAGGCTTGATGCCCCAGTATAGAGGAATGTTAGGGCGGTGAGTGAGGTGGGAGATAGGTGAGTGGGGGAACACCCTCACAGAAGCAGAGTAAGGGGGGATGGGTTTGCAGAGGGGAAACCAGGAAAAGAGATAACATTTGAAATGTAAATAAATAAAATAAAATAAAAATAAAAATAAAAAAGAATTATATATACTCATAAATCAGTAGTATTAGTTTTCAGTATTTAAAATTGGTTCAATATCTTAAAATAAATTAATGTAATCCATCAAAACAAGCGAAATAAGGAAATCATATGATCATATCAACAAATGCAGAAAAAGAATTTTCAAAAGTCAATATTCATTCACAAAAATGATTCTCAAGAAACTAGTAACAGAGGGGAACTTCCTCTTTATAGAAAAGAATATCTACTAAAAAAAAAAAAAAAAAAAACCTACAATACAAGACTTAATAGTCAATAGCTATGTTATGATCTGAAATGAGGCATGGTTGTCTCCTTCACTACTAACAGCATTTTGATATCTAATCAGAAGTACGAGAAAATGTAATAGGTAGGAAAAATAAATTGAAATTATAGCTTATGAATGAAGAAATAAAACTATCCAGGAATGGTGGAAATGCCTATAACCATTGCACCCAGGAGGCTAAGGTAGGAAGACTGGCATGAACTCACAGCCAGCCTAAGCTATACAGCAAGTACAAAAACAACTAAAGCCACAGAGCAATACTGAGTTCAAAAAGCCAAGAAAGAGAGGAAGAAGAAAGGGAAGGAGGGAAAGAGGGAGGGAAGGAAGGAAGGGAGCAAAGGAGGGAGGGATAGAGAGAGGGAGAGAGGGAAGGAAAGATGGCATCTGTAGAATATCTTAAAGAATTGACAAAGCAATTTCAGACCTCACAAGTGATAGTACCCAGGTTGCTAGACACAAGATTAAAATACAAAAGTCAATAATTTTCCTATATATCAACAATGAAAAAATAGAATTAGAAATTTAAAATGCAGTTATATTTTTATCAATGGCCAGTGAATTTAAATATTTAAATATAAATTCAATGAAATATGCATAAGATCATATGTAGGTAGGGGGAATAGGAATGATTTATCAAAGATATAAAAAACTACACAAAAGGATTCAGACATAGAAAGACTCTGTGAAGATGGCAGATTTTTCTGGGCTGACAATTCCACAGAAGCACCATGAAAATTCCATAGATATTTTACAGAAAATAACAAACTGATTCTAAGGTTCATATGGGAGTGAGAAGACACAGAATAATCAATTTAGTATTGACAAAAAAAACTAAATTAGAAAGCTGGCAGTACTTAGCTTTAAGACTTATCATAAAACTTTAGTAATCGAAATAGTTTTGAATAGTCAAATTGTTAAATTAAACAGAATAGAGGGACTAGAAATAAATAGATCTAAGTAAATACAGCCAACCGGTTCTTGATAAAATAATAGAAGAAATAACCTGGAGCAAAAGTAGACTTTTCAACAACAAATGGTACTGAGACAACTGGGCAACTGCATGCAAAATATAAAATACAGCACTCTCGTGCACACACACACACACACACACACACACACACACACAGATCTTATATTCTACACAAAAAACAACATCAAAATGAATCAGCCTTAAAGATAAAATACAAACCATAAAACTCACAGAAGATAACAGCAGATAATGTTTAAGTGAGTGTGGATATAGTGATGTTTTAAATACAAAACCAATTTTCTGAGGAGCTGCCAGGTTCCAAAGTGGTTTTTGCCTGAAGACCCAGCTATAGCACTCCTGGGCATATACCCAAAAGATGCTCCAACATATAACAAGGACACGTGCTCCACTATGTTCATAGCAGCCATATTTATAATAGGCAGAAGCTGGAAACAACCCAGATGTCCCTCATCAGAGGAATGGATACAGAAATTGTGGTACATTTACACAATGGAGTACTACTCAGCTATTAAAAACAATGACTTCATGAAATTTTCAGGCAAATGGATGGAACTAGAAAATATCACCCTGAGTGAGGTAACTCAGACACAAAGAACACACATGGTATGCACTCACTAATAAGTGGATCTTTGCCCAAAAGCTCAGAATATACACGATACAACTCACAGACCACATGAAGCTTAAGAGGAAGGAAGACCAAAGTGTAGCTGTTTCAATCCTACATAGAACGGGAAGCAAAATAATCACAGGAGGTAAATGGAGGAAGGGACCTGGAAGGAAGAGAAGAAGGAGAGGGAAAAAAGGGGGTGCAGGAACAGGTATTGGAAGAGACAAGAGAGAAGTACATAGGGTCATGAAATTGAATAGAAACATGTAGCATTGGGTTATGGGGAACTGGGGGTAGCCACTAGAAAGCCCCAGACTCTAGGGAAGTGAGAGGCTTCCAGGAGTCAATGGTGATGACTTTAGCCAAAATGCCTAACAAAGGGAAGCTACAGCTTATAGAGACCACCTCCAGTAGAGGGATGGGATCACCTATGCATCTCAAAATTTTTAACCCAGAAATGTTCCTATCCAAAGGAAAGACTGGAGCAAAAAAAATGGAACAGAGACAGAAGGAAAAGCCATCTAGAGACTGCCCCCCCCAGGGACCCATCCCATCTGCAGACAACAGCACCCCACACTATTGCTGATGCCAACAAGTGTTTGCTGACAGGAGCCTTATATGACTGTTCCCTGAAAGGTTCTACCAGCACCTGACCAATACAGATGCAGATACTCACAGCCTACCATGGGACTGAGCCCAGGGAACCCAATGGAAGAGCTAAGGAAAGGACTGAAGGAGCTGAAGGGGATTGCAACCCCCTAAGAAGAATGATATCAACTAACTGGACCACCCAGAGCTCCCAGAGACTAAACCACCAACCAAAGAGGGAGCAAGGACTCCAGACACATATGTAGCAGAGGATTGCCTTATCTGACATCAATGGGAGGGGAGGGAGGCTTGATACCCCAGCGCAGGGGGATGCTAGAGTGGGTGAGTGTGTAAAGAAGCACCCTCATAGTTGCAAAGGGGAGGGGGAAAAGAAGGCTGGGATAGGAGGTTTATGGAGGGGTAACTGGGAAAGGGGATATAATTTGAAATGTAAGAAAATAAAACGATTAATTAAAAAATAAAATGGATATTAAACCTAAAAATAAATAAATAAATATAAATACAAAACAAAGGTCATGATCCATGAAAAAAATAATTGATAAAATGGAGATCATTAAACTTATAAACTTTGCTGCAAAAGATAGGGTCACATAGTAAGACGTCATGCTGTAGGGCAAAGAAAGTGATTCCAGAGCACCTGAGAACTGGCTGTTATATAATGTGAAAAGAACTCAGACTCAACAAGAGACAAGATTCCAATTAAGCCACAGGCAAAATAATCAACTGACTACATCACTACAGATGACACATGGACAGCAAGTGAGCAGCGATGTTCAACATCTGGTGACTTCAGGACACTGGCACAATAGATGGCACTAGCCACAAGAATTACCAAAATCCAGACACAGTTGGAGAAGGAAGGAGTGAAAACCTAATTTATAGTTGGTGGGAGTACAGAATGGTGTAGCCACTTCAAGAGAGAGTTTGGCAGGGTCTCATGGAAGGGGTGGCACTCTGTACAAACCAGAAACCTTCTCTTTTGTGTATGCTTAAACATCACATGAGAAGCTCCTAACAGTTCCATCCACAGTTGCCAATACTTAAAAGCAGCCAAGATGTCCATCAATAGGTAAACAGATAAACTGTGACAGGCCAAGACAATGAAACATCATTTAATTTTATACAAACAAATAATCTCAAACTTTTCAAAGACATGGGAGACGTTAAATGCATTTAACTAAGTGAAAAAAATTATATGTTGTAAAAAAATAAAAAAAACACTCCACTAAATGACACTATGGGAGAGGCAAAAATATCGAATTTGGCAAGTCATTAAATGCTTGTCAAAACTACTCACTGAGCAACATGGACAGTGACATCATGCAACCCATAGACTCTGCTGGTGATGGGAGATCACCATAGGCTCATAGACAGCAGCAAAGACTGCATCCTGGGTACCTGGGTTCAATTCTGAGGGATAGTTTATGTGTGGGGGATGTGGAAACCCTGTGTGCTTTCTGCTGTTTTGTTTGTTTTTAGTTTTACAATCCTCTCCTGTCCCCCCCCCCCCCGTGTGTGTCTTTCCATTTTTCTTATGCATGTGCATGCGTGTATGTGACAGGCCAGCTTGCCAGAGCTGGTTCTCTCCCTTTACCGTATGGGGCTCAGGAATCAAACTCAAGCTGTCAGGCTTGGTAACAAGTTTTTTATTCATGGAGCCAACTCCTCAATCCTTCAGTCAGTTTTGCTGTGAATTTAAAACTTCTAAGCAATGAAGTTTATTACTAGAAAACTTTCACAACTTGTGTTGCCAAAGATATCATATTCAAACTTCATTTATTAGCAAATTATATTTTTGTAATTCTTTCTTTGGGATCACAATTTTAACAAGGAGCATTCCTGACACACATCTGATGCGCCTCTGTTGTCATTTTAAATCTGTGATTAAACTTTCCCTTCTTATTTTTTTTCAGATCTTTCATTGAAAGCAGCCTTTTCTATAAAATGTCTCGAATTTTGCATTTCACTGATTTCACTCTGATGGCGCTATTTAATACATTTATTTAATACAATAGGTCCTAGATACTTAGCCAACCTCAGGTTCTATTTTTAGACCTCTCTCTTCATAAGTACCCTACCCTCCAGGGGTAGAGTGGAGGCAGTATCAGTTTCCTTTCTGCCTGCTTCATATTAACTTCCTTTTGTCATCTGAACCTAGACATTATGCTCTCTCACTTGACTGCTTACAGTCTTATGAAGTTATTTCAGTATATGAAGAGTTGCTCTCTTTCGTGTGTCTACGGGAAGAACACGGCTGATGGACGAAGTTTAGCCACCATCTAACTCCACCCCCTTCCTCTGGGAGTCTCTCTCACACCTAATGAACAAAGCACACCACTGCTATAGCTGATATCATTGCAGTGCCAGACAAGCAGCATGGGAACTGCCAATGGCGTGAGGACTCCAGCCACTACAAGAAGCACTTTTCAGAGTCTAGAAACAAGTCACACTTTTTCATGGTGCATGAATAGACCTGCCTGTCTAGAGACTTCAGATACCTCCATGTGGCTTTTCAGTACACCAGTTTGGTCTGTGGTTCACCTTACTTCTTCATTCTGCTTGTCTTTCTTCTTTTCAATGTAGCAACTGCTTCATTTAATTATGTTACACTTTTTGGTAAAAGACATATTTCTAACTGCAATAACAAAACAAAGTCATAAGGGAAGTTGAGCTTTGTTATCTATTTTCTTAATTCCTCCCTTCTTTCCCCCTGGATGAATTTTTGTTAGGCCTTGGTTTATTATACATAGATGTGTATATTTATTATATATGTAAATATGCATTGTATGTATTTTATATAATGCAAGCTTATCAATATTCTGTATAAATAGCACACACACACAGACACACATACACATATATATACATACATATATATATTTATGTAGTATGCTTCTTTCTCTCAAGATCAGAAGGTAGTTTATTGATTATATTTATTGCATTAATATACTTTTTTTATTCTTTGAGATTGCACACATACATATAGTGTATTTAGATCATAAGCTACTCTCATTCCCTCCCTCAATTTTTTCAGAGTTTCCTGCCATGTATCCCTTAAGATATATCTCTCTCTATCTATCTCTTATCTCTCTCTAATCTCTCTCCCTCTCTCCCTCCCTCCCTCCCTCTCTCTCTCTCTCTCTCTCTCTCTCTCTCTCTCTCTCTATATATATATATATATATATATATATATATATATATATATATATATATGCTGTTTTCATTAAACAACCTGGGGGGTTAATTCCTGGTAGTGTGTAAAGATGCTTTTTGATCGTTTTTGTGACTGTAATATCATCTATTAGCCAGAGATATCACGTATCAGGTCAGATGATCCCATCTGTGCTGATGGACAATTGAACTGTTAATGTCTTGGTATTGCTAACACCCCAGTGATCAAAACAAATGCTCCCCTCCACTTCCCTCCCTTCTCCCTCTCCTTCCTCTTCTTTTGTCGTGTGTGTGTGTGTGTGTGTGTGTGTGTGTGTGTGTGTGCACACGTGCATATTTGTGCTTCTGTGTATACATATGTAAGGGTATACAGTTCATGATGCTCTGTGGACAGTCCCTAGACTCTTTCCATCTTTTGTTTGAGACAGGGTCTTTCATTGGCTTGAGATTTTGCTATGTAGGACAGGCTATCCGACTCACAAACTTCCAGGTATCCATGTGTCTTCATTTCCCATCTTGCCATTGCTGGAATTATAGACCTGTGACATTGTGCCTACCTTTTCCATGTAGGGAACTAAACTCAGGTCCTCATACCTATGTGGCAGGAGCTTTAGTAACTCAGTCATTTTCTAGCCCTTATTTTTCTCTATATTATAAGTGTTGCTATGCTTTTCCTAGAGTACAATCTTGTGGCAGATCAACTTTCTTCTGGGTGAGTTGGCTGGTCAGATGACTCAGAACACACATTCAACTACTTGTTGAACTATTCTATGAACCTTCTTTCTTAGTCTTGATGAACTTGGGCAGAATTGTAGCACTGGACACAGAAGAAGCACAACATTGAAATTTGGGGACAGAACTCACAGAGGAGATGAGAGGAGTATGTAACATGCCTAATTTGAAATTATATCTTGCCAGGGATTAAGGAACTAAAATGTACACAGTATGTGATTTGGTCAGTTATTTTGTGGCATGGAATTCACTTGAACTCACCTTTCTGGGTTAGCAGCAATCAAACCCTGCTCCCTTTGGTGAGCACTTCCGTGGTGAGCTGCTCTGATTCTCACAGGGGCCCAGCATGAGTTTGATGCTGAGATGTAGGCATGTCTGCTGCTCTTCAGTATGTCTTGGGGAGCCTCAGCACCTTGGTGCTGCATCTTCCTCTTCCTTAGAGTGGCACATAACAATGGCTGCACAGCAAACACAGCAGTGGGGGAACCTGGATGACTCATTCCCCCTTTTTTAAAGGATCCGCCCCATCGCCCACATTCCTGAATAGAATCACTCAAGCAAGAATACTTGAAAAGCAAACCACTGCCTTTTATGAATGAATGACAGAGAAGATAAACAGGATTTTCAGTGATTAGAAAGGGAAAATTATAGTTAATTCTTCTTTCTTTATTATATATTTCACCTTCAAGGTTTAAATACAACTTTTCCTAAGAAAAGTGCAGATGAGGACAAACAATCAGGAGGTCTAGTTACCCCTCTCTGTCTCTGCATGAGATTAGAGAAGACTTAGAAATTCATCAAGACGGGATTTCATCCAGGAATAATTACAGGGTATCCAAGCATTAGAAAGAAAGGAGTGTCCACAATGTGTGTAAGGTAGTGCACAAAGAGAATTACAGTTAAGACTGTAACCCAGGAGTGATGGGGTATACCTGCAATCCTAGCACTTTGGGAATGGAAACAGTTTTAGCCAGTCTTGGCTACATAGTAAGTTCCAGGCCCACCTAGGTTATAGAAGAGGCTGTTGTAGCAAATAAAAACAACACAGGGAAAAGGCTTTAAGCTAGGGCTTACCTTTGAGTGAGAGCAGTCACCATGCCAGGCACCGGGCTTCTGCTCTCAACTATTTGGTTCCCTGATCTCTGTAACTTCTATTTGCTTCTGATTCTGCCAATGTATGGACAGCCTGAACTATTTCTGAAATGGTTGTCTTTAAATTCTATGAGATATTTCTCCTATGCAGTTGTCATGGCAACCTTCACATTACAAACCTGAGTGCTCAGAGGAAGAATTAGTTACATTTGAAAGGTGAAATAGAGTCAAGTAGACAAGTCCAGGAGTCCAGGCAGAATAGGCAGAAAGATGAGAAAGGTGAAAGGACTGGAGAAAGCCAGCAAACTAGCTCAGTTCCCTCTAAGAGACAGACATGTTTGCATCTCTTATTTCCAGGAAAGCCATCTGTAAGCTCTGACTCACCTCTCTGCTGGCCATCCCCCCATCTCCGAGCCCTTCAGTCCATTTCCAGATTCATTGCCTTCCACAGTCACCCACTCCCTTTTCACTGGAGCATTTATTTTTAATGCCTCAATCTCCTTCTGCTGCAAATGGGAAAAAATTAAGAGACCACAGCCAGACACTATGCAGAGATGGATACCTTGGAGCACACAACTCTAAATGTGATGTCGCCATCAAATCCTCTGAAGCTGCTCCCTGGAGCTCAGGGAGCCCTGTGGAAGGAGAAACAGAAGGAGTGGGGAGACAGACAGGATGGAGGACACCAGAAGTATACCTCTAAAACAACTGATCAAAGCTCATTTAAACTCACGAGACTGAAGCAGCATGCACAGGGTGTCCACAGGTCTGCACCCGGTCCTCTTCATATATACTATGGCTTTCTGTTTGGTACTCTTATGATCTTATGATGCATATACAAGTGGGTCTCGTGTGCCTTCTCTTCAGACTCTTATTGTTCTGTTGGCTTGGCTTGTCAACTTTGATATGATGATTTTAATTTTATATTATTATATTTTATTTTGTTATGTTTTGTTGTTCAAAGCCTGTTCTTTTCTAATGATAAACAAATAGGAAATAGATCTGGTTAGGAGAGTAGGAAAACTGGAAGGAGTAGAGGGGGAAGAATTGCAAGCAGAATATATTGTATGAGAAAAGAATCTATGTTTAATAAAAGGGAAAAAACAAAACCAAACAAATAAATTAATCCCTCTGCTTCAGTCATGCCCATCTGCTAAATGGCCCTAGGCTTTGTTTGAGAGATTTTTCCAGCAAGAGTTCACCTACACTACTTCAGGTTTTCTCTTTTGCTTTTACTACTAAAATTTCTTCCCTAGGAGAGATGTAAACAATTTACTCAGTCTTCCTAGGGTCCCAATGACAAACTGAGGTACATTCCACCGAAGTTCACCCAGGGAATCACTGAGTTTATTGGTCTTTCTTACAGAACAATTCCTGAGAGATTATGGGCAGGAGCACAGGGAACCTTAACAGCAATAGCAGACGGGCTGAGCCCATCAGGGATGGTGGTTTCCCAATGGCTGCTCAAATAGAAGCTCCCCATCTTTCCCACCTATATACACTAGTCCCACCCAGAGACCATGAGACCATGTGCAATTAGGGTGGAATTACATACAATTGTTTGGAAGTGATGGTTGGATACTTAGGTGAGAGTCCATGACCCTTTTTACCTGCTCCTCCTCTGGGGACCATAAATAGTCAACAGACCCAGTTCTGCTGATATTTGATGAGCAGGCCCAGCAGAACTCCTGAAGATGGTTACAGTTTGGTTCAGAGAATAGTCCTGGACAACAACTTTCTAAACATGCAGCACTTCCAGAGATGTAACCCACCCAATGACAGTGCAAGAGTCTCCAAACAAAAGGATAGGGACTATGGATAAACCTGCTGCCCAACAGAAATCCTTCCTTCCCCCCTCCACTTTCCTAGGCTGGACCAGAGGCTACAGACTGAATCTGAGCTCCTAACATATGAGTGCCTTTGCCCAGAGTGGGGACAAACTATCTCAGATGTATCATTAATGACAGCTTTCCCCAGCTGGATAAAAACAAAACACCTGTGATCTCTCCCCTGACACAAATCATCCACATGGCTGCTGATCCCTGAGACTGCCACATTCTCCCCTTATCTCTGAGGCAGTTTCCACCTCTCCAAAGAAGTCCTCTCCTTTCCAACCCAAAGCATCCAAGCCATTTCTAGAGTGTGGCTTCATGACATCTTCTTTGTCTCTTTGCTGCATTGGAGATCTCAAGCAGGAGCAGCCTGTCCTGTGTACAACTTTCGGGCATCCTTTCCAATCAGAAAGTACCTGCTGGTGCGTCAGCAAACTCACATTCAGGCATAGCTGTTGTGGCTTTTATTTTATCATTCAGCCTCTCCTTGAAAGTCAGAACTGATACAGTGAACAACATCTCTCCGGCACTGCCACAACAGTGAGGAACAAAGCAGAATTTTCTCAGAGCTCCTGTCCCAGGTGTCTCCTCACTATCCTTCCACAGCACTGCCTTGCACAGATTATCTAAATAATAAACCTATCAAAAACAAACTACAGCCAGTTTCAGAATGAATTGTGTTTGTTTGTGTTTCATGATATGGCCTAGGATGACTTTGAAATCGATATGTAACCAGGACTGCTCTTGAATCCCTGATCCTCCTACTTCTAACTCCCAAGTGCTAAGATTACAAGAGTATTGCTAGCACTGCATGCTAGATTCAGAGTGTTGAGTATCTGTGTAGGGTCACTAAAGTGTAGAGACCTTTGTGAGGCACCATCATGAATTTTTAACTCAACACCTCTGGCTTTCCTGTGAAGAATAGCCTATTTCCATTTACAAAATGGAATGCAGGTGACAGGGTTTGAGTGTGTGTGTGTGTGTGTGTGTGTGTGTGTGTGTGTGTGTGTGTGTGTGTGTAAAACCAGTAAAAAGAAGCTAGACCCTATTTCAACCTGCATCTGTTGATACCCTAGGAATCACATGATTCCTATGACCATGGCAACTCTTATAAAGACACCATTTAATTGGGGTTGGCTTCAGGTTTAGAGGTTTAATCCATTATCATCATGGTGGGAACATGACAACATGAAGGTAGATGTGGTGCTGGAAGAGCCAAGAGTTCTATATGTGGATTTAAAAGCAGCAAAAAGAGACACTGTGAGCCACTAGACATAGTTTTGAGCTTCTGAGACTTCAAAACCCACCATTAGTGACACATCTCCACCAATAAAGCCACACCTCCCAGTAGTGCTAGTCCCTATAGCTGTGAGCCTATAGGGCCGTTTTCATTCAAACTACAATATGCACCATATCTACTGGCATCTATTTCTAACAGGCAAACACATGTCCTGTCTGTACTGAGAGCTAGAACATCTCACTTCCTTCAATGCTTAGTCTGCAACCTCCACATTCCTTCAGCTGTAGAGTACTGATAGAAAGAAGCTAGGGAAACTGGTTGTCATGGCGCACACCTTTAGTCTGGGAACTCGGGAGGCAGAGGCAGGCAGATCACTTAGTTTGAAGCCAGCCTGGTCTACAAAGTGAGTTGCAAGATAGCCAGGGAAATGAGAAACCCTGTCTTGAAACAAACAAACAAACAAAAAGTAAAGAAGTGGGTTGGGGCAAGGAGGCGGGGTTTGTTGTGCAGAGATTGCTCAGTCAGTGAAGTACTGGCTTTGTAGCCTTAAGGGCCTGAATCCAGTCCTTAGAACCCATACTAAAAGACCTGGGCACAACAGGACATATCTATAACTGCAACACCGGGGAGATAGAAACAGGTGGACCCCGGGTTTTACTGATCGGTTACTCTATTCTAATCAGTGACCCCCCAAGTTTCCTGTGAGTTACTATCTCAAAAAGAAGACAAACAATGTTACGCAAGGTTGATCTCTAGCCTCCATATACATACTTGGACACATGTGCATTCTTCCACACGTGTACGTGAACACACACACACACACACACACACACACACACACACACACACGCATGCCCTGGTACATGCACATGCACACGCGCACACACACACACACATGCAAATTCAGGCAGTTGGGAATACACCTCAGTGGAAAAGGACTTGCCTGATACACATGAGGCCATGGCATGGATTCTGTTCCAGCCCTGGGAAATATCTTCAGGATCGTGAAATTCACTGTCCTGGTGGCCTTCTCTGGTGGCCACACTCATGACAGTGTGGGAGGTAATAAGAGCAGTGTGCAATACTGTACAAATCCTGGTGTTCAGAGGTCTTCTGTCTTGACTGATGGTCTTGATCCCAGCTTTATTCCACCTGCCGAAGGGAGGAAAGGGAGAATTGCAGGCAAGACTCTCAGACTCCCAGGTGTGGCTGGACCAAATGAGAGGTATTTCCTGGAAGAAATGGTAATCACACAAGTGAACAACCCCCCCCCACCACCACACACACACACAGCTCATGTGTTGAAAGTTTGGTTACCAACTATGGGACACCTGGAAAGTGAAAGAGCCTTTTGAAGTGAATCCCAGATAATGAAAATGGGGTTCCTGAGGGCATGATGCCCTTGAAGGGGATGTAGCTCCAGCCACTTCTTCCTCTATCCTCCCAGCTGTCATGAGGTGGCTAGTCCTTGCCAGCACCCCCATCCCCCCACCCTTCGCTACTACACCACCACAGTTCAAAGCAAGGGAGCCATTTGACCAGGAGCAAAAAGGCCAGAAATCATGAGTTAATGCAGACCTCTCCTCCTATTAAAGTTCCAGGAATTTTATCACAGCAGTAGAATGTTCTCTAGCACACCAGGTCCCATTGCAACTTGAAGTAGCTCCCAGATTTCACAGTCAGGCCTATAAATATGGTTTAGTTTGGTTTCCTTTGGCTTGGATAGATGTGATTTGATTGATATTGTTAGCATTTTGTTTTTGCACTAAGAATAGTAGTTAAAGATGGAACTCTCAGACCAAAACATTTTATAAGTTTTAACATGACTTAGTTTAGAAATGCGATTCTATGACTGAGACAGTTCTCCACACAGTAAACTGCTGGGGGCCATTTAGCCTGGCAGCTAGGAGTCACAAAGAATTTAGCTCTGACAGGTGGTATGTGGCAGAGTTACCCTCACCCATGAAACCTTTAAAACAACCCACCTCCAATAAACCTGCACAAATTCTTCTCTAGACCACAAAAAGCAATAGGAAAAGTGATCATTCTCATTTTAGTCAAATCAAAATTTTGTTATGCTGAGCCAAAGTTCTCTTCCATATATTTCACTTTTCTTTTGAGCCAAAACATTGTTAAAATAAGATTTTATTATTCTATCATGAAGGAGCCTGAATAAATCTAAACTTTACATTATGATTGTTGAGTTATTTCACCTGAAGGAAGTGGCAAACCTCTGAGATCTATCAACTGTTCCAGGAAATTCTCATTGTCAAACCCTTTTTCTCATTATTTACACAGGACTTCTTTGATTTCTGTGTGTGATATGTTAGATTTCAAATCTGTTGGCTGCATTAATTAAAGACAATGATGAGCTATCTTACTTTTCCCCCTCTGTCCAGAACATCTAACCAATATCCTTGCATGCGGACCATAGTGCAGGCCTGAGCCTGCTCAGCAGACTGGATTCAAGTGTCTATCACTTGATATAATAGAGCTCAGCCACCAGCAACATACCCTGGTTAATTGAGTCTAACGAGCCATTCTAATTCAATCAGCCATCTCCAAATTGCAAGAGAAAAAAACTTTTCAGCCTACGTTCCAGACCTCTTCTCTCCTCCTCCCTCAATCAAATCATAGGACCACAATTAAAGAAATAGGATTCTGGGCCTGAATCCAGCTTATTCTGCGCACAAACCACAGGTCAGGTACTGTCTTGAGCTGGGGAGACAGCTCAGTCGGTAAGTGCTCGTCTTGCAAGCATAAAGGCTTGAGTTTGATGCCAAGACCCACATTAGAAAGCTTGTAACCCTAGAGCCAGGGAGTCAGACAATCATTCCTGGAGCTCTCTGGCTAGTCAGTCTAGTCTAATTGGTAAGTTCCTGTCCAATGAGAGACTCTATAAACAAGATATAAGACACCAAAGAATTAACTTCTGGCACCCACAGAGATGTGCACACATATACACAGGTGCCTACACACACAGAGCTCCTCTATTTTCCCGTCAATAAAAATGTATGTATCACTAAATGATGATATCTGTATAGAAATGACAGATGTGTGGGCTTTTTAGTGCAGTGTTACTCTATTTGAGCCACACAAACTCTAGTGAGGTTACTAGGGGACTTTGTGTATTTATTTAGTACATGTTCTTACTATGCAGCCTTCATACTCAAAATCTTCCTGCCTCAGGCTCTGAGCAATGGCATTGCAAAGCATGCTGATAGAAGCCTCACAATTCAAAGACTTTTAAAAAAGTAAGTTTGTCCTTGTAGTACAAAGAGAAGACGAAATACCTGTCACTCGATTTTCCTTCCATCTCGTAATCCCCACTCTTTTTACTCCTCTGACTATTTCAAGTAAGCAGCTAGCATAAAGCAATAATAATAATAATAATAATAATAATAATAATAATAAGAAGAAGAAGAAGAAGAAGAAGAAGAAGAAGCAAATAAATAAGTAAATAGCAAGCAGGCAAATGATAGATGATAGATAGATAGATAGATAAATAGATAGATAGATAGATAGATAGATAGATAGATAGATAGATAGATAGACTGACAGGCAGACAGATATAAAAGCATGGTGAAGGCAATACAAGAGCTTCCTATTCTGTCTTATCTAGGATTCTGCCTTGCAGCTGTGAGTTACAAAAGCTAAGATCTCTGTATAATTACTTCGAGGGTAAGGAAATCATGAGTTCATACAACCATTATTCACAGATCTAGCCCCTCAGCACTCTTCAGAATTTCTGCCCAACCCAGAGGCAAGCAACAGTCAGCTGCACTTCATAGTAGGGGACATGCAGTGAAGTAGCAAACACAGGTTCTTCACCATCAATAACTGACATCTTGCACTGGGAAAATAGTTCAGTAAATAAAGCAATTGCCTTGAAAGAGTGAGGACCTGAGTTTAGATAGATAGATAAATAGATAGATAGATAGATAGATAGATAGATAGATAGATAGATAGATACATACATACATACATACATACATACATACATACATATATCATATATATGTACATACACACACACACACACACATATACACATACCTGATATTTTGTTTAACAGTCCTGTGGCTTTTTTAAATATTAAAAATAAATTAGCCACAAGATTCTTCAATCCAAATTCTGGCTGTACATGCCAAAGACTTTAAAGCTGGGTCCTGAAAAGATGTTTTAACACTTGTGTGCTGCAGCATGATTTACAAAGTATGGAAGCAACCTGTGAATCCCCAAGGATGAATGGAGAATACACATACAGTGGAAAACAATCCCACCTCAAGAATGTGAAAAATTCTGACACATGCTAGAAGGTTCAGGAACCTTGAGAACGTTGTACAAAGTGAGACCTGTCACAACAGGACAAATGCTGTATGATTCCACCTTTAGGCAACTCAATTCATATAGGTAAGGTGTCGCCAGGAGTCTGGAGGTGAGCACTTGGTGAACTGCTGTTCCACGGGCAGCGCGTGTACTGTGAGAGACAAACATGTTTTGAGATGGGTGGTGGGCAGCTTCGCACCACAGTGTGCATGTAATGGCATTGAACTACAACGCTAATATAGATATTAAAAATTTGTACAAACGTTCGGCAAGATACACTAGGTATCTGGTGGTTTGAATGATAAATGTCCACCATAGTCTTAGGTATTTGAATGTTTGGTCCCCGATTGGTGTCACTGTTCGGGGAAATTTAAAACATGTAGCCTTTCTGGAGGAATTATGTCACTGAGGGAAGGGTGAGGTGGAGTTTGAGATCATTAAAACCTTGAACCATTTCCAGTTTGATATCTGCTTCCTGCTTGCAGTTTAAGATGTAAGATACCAGTTAATAAATTGCTCCAACAGCATTCCTATCTGCTGCCATGATGGTGATGGACTCTTACCCACCTGGAACAGTAAGCTCGAATGAACCTGTCCTCTGTAAATTGCCTGAGTCTTGGTATTTTTATCACAGCAATAGGAACCCTGCTAATAAGTGTCGAAATCATTTCATTGATAAAACTACTGAGATGTGCATATGTACATGTGTGGGGTACATATGGACTCAAAGATACTGCTCTGCAGGTGCCATCTATCCTGTTTGTTCCAGGCAGGGTCTCTCTCTGGTCTGAGACCCACCAAGTAGTTAGGCTGGCTAGCCGAAAATCTCCATGGATCTACCGTCTCTGTCTCCCCAGTACTGCGACTGCAAGCAACTGAGTTATCTCCTTATGCTCCACACTACTGAGTTTTAAGTAGTATAAATATTTGAAAATCTTTTCATGATGAAGTTAAAGGTACTCAGAACATGCAGCTTTGCTAACACTCCTTAGAACATTCCTAGCTGCGAATGAACTGGACATAGGTGAGCTCTGGGCCAGTATATATACAGATATATCTGCTAGGATGATTGGCCTAATCCCGGTCAGGGAAGGGTACACTGGGGCTGGGGAATCCCATCCAAAGGAGGCATGGGGCATACTGTAGCAGAGGCTAGGGAACGGGAACATTCAGCAGACCAAGAGGTCTGCTTCCCTTGCTTAAGAAACACACAAACTACTGAGTGTGGTGGATGTGTGGTTTCTTGATGCCTATGTGTTTCCTAAAGGATGGTAGGCAGGGCATAACCAAATTAGCAAACAGGCAGCTCTCTCCACTGCAAACATCTACCAGAATTCAACTAAAACTCTGTAGAGACAGATTCAACTATGAAGAAAATAGTTTCTTTCAAAATCTCTCATTCCTGGCACCTCTCTTCTTGGTTTGTGAATCTAATTTTCCAGACAAAGCTTTGCAGCCTTTTTTTTTTTTTTTTTTTTCACATTAAATACATGTTCAGGTCAAACAATCCTTGCCTGGACCCCTGGCTTCAGAATGGCTTCTCCTTGACCAGTGTTCATGTGTATTATCTGGAAGCAGGAATTGGAGTATGTTTTTTCTCCCTTATTTACTTCCTCATTTGGACCTCAAAGACCAGAACTCCCATTCCAGGAAAGGATTAAGAGAAAATAGAGCTGAATTTCCAGGTAAGGTTTTCCACCTGGCTTGCTAGACATGTCCAGACATGCCTGGGGAAGGGAGGAGAAAGGCAAAGAGCCACATGGAGGGGTCTTCAGGTACCCAGAAAGACAACACACAACCTCCCGCCACCAAGACAGAGTGTGAGGAAGGGGCACAGCATAAAAGCCTCAGGTATCTGACAACTGAGTGATATATTCCAATCCGGCTGCTGCTTTTAAAACTGTGTGGCTTTGCACAAACTTCTTACCTTCCTGGAGCCCACTGACTTTATTTGTAAAGAGAGCACTTGCTTTTTACTGCAGTGAGAAACATTCTGTAACATGCCTGACAGAATGCACAGGGCACACTATCTGTGTCAGGTTTATTATCACCAATGTGCCAAGACAGATGGAAAGGTGATCCAAGCACCTGACAGACTCAGGCAAGAACACTGCAAGTTCAAGGTCAACCTGAGCTACTTAGTGAGGCACTGTCTAAATAAAAGCTAAAAGAGTTTAAGGACTGACATGCCAGCCCCACCTGCTGCTGCTCTGACACCCACATGTGTCTCACTCTGCTATTACAGCCAGGGAACTATGCCTCACAAGCACATATGAGACAAGGGATGTGGCATGAGAGACAGGGCCATGGAGTGAAAGAGCAATGGGCATTTCCATCCCTTGGTACCCAAACCTGCACTCCAAGCTGAAGGGCAAGTCCAGCAGCCTAACTGCAGGGACTTAGAAGCTGTTCCTCCCCAGGCAGGGTGACCTTTGCTCTCTGATTAGCTCTCTGAAATGATCTTTGTCTTCCTAAGATCAGAGTCTCCCAGCATCTGCTCAGAGTACCCACGCTGAGGAGAAAGGGTTCATGTTTGACTGCTCCTCTCCAGCCCTTGTGATTTCTCTCTGTGTAGGTAGCAGAGTACTTGACTGGAGGACACATGTTGAATTGGGGTCCATTTTTAATTTTGGTTTGTTTAATTAATCTTCATTCATCTGTTGATAGATTCTACTTCCACAGTCAGCCAAAGAATTAAAAATAATGTTGGTCATTTCTCTTCCACAAGTAGGCACTCTCAAGCACTAAAGGATACTTTTCCTACCAGGTGACACTGAGACAGGAAGCTCTGAGCTCTCCAGACAGGGTTCCTATTCTATGCAGATGCCTGTCACACAAACTTTGGTAAGTGGCAAGAGTGATCTCACTTCCTCTCCCCAAAGGCAGCCGTCCTCATTACTCTCATTACCGAGCTGAGAAAACCTTGGGTACGTAATAGAATTTTCTTTAAAATATTCATCATCTGACAGCTGATATTTCAGCCATATTTCACTTGAGGACCACATTCGAAAGGTAGCTGAGCAGCGGGACTCAATTAGTGGAGTATTTTCCTCACCTTCCAAAAGGACTTTTTAAATCCAAGTCATTAAAAATCCATGACACATATAACTGTTCAGTCATCTCTCTTCACAGGACAGAGGTAGCCCTAGGTACACATGAAGCCCTTCCTACACCCACACCAGCAGCCTGAGGACTTGAGGAATAGGCTAGCTACATCCTGCCAGGGTACTGGAAATTCCCTCTGTTCTCTATTACCTTCCTATTTCCAAGAATGCATCTCTAAATGTGAGAAACCCACACCAGAGCTTGCTGGGTCCCACATGGGTCATGTAGGTGGACAGCCAATTCTCCTGTGGTTTTCAGAGTAAGCTCCAGGCGCACATTGAAAGCATAGCAAGTGGGGAAGCCTGGGGACAAACATTTGCACTCATAGATTTGCCATTTCCTTCTTGAAACCTCAGTTTCTTCCTCCGTAACACACATGCATGTGCATTCACACACACACACACACACACACACACACACACACACACACACACAGAGAGAGAGAGAGAGAGAGAGAGAGAGAGAGAGAGAGAGAGAGAGAGAGAAACAGTGGTCAGGATGGGGACTGCAGAAACATGTATTTAACAGCACCTACCACATCTCTCTTGGCTCTCAGCAGCACTGGAAACCCCAAACATTAGGGGTTCATGCTGTCAATTCCCTTCTTCCAATCATACTATAAGGTCTCTAAGGATAGGACCCATGCTAGAATCACCACTGTCCCCAGCTCTCAGTGTAAATCTGGAATATAAGAAAATCTTGATACAGTAATTCTGATTACATGACATTCAATTATTCTAATCACTGGTTAATTCATGTGATACTTATTTCAAGCATATATGATAATTGGTAATTCTAAACCATTATAACTTTTGAATGTATAAAAAACACAGACTGGAGATATGGCTCAATCAGTGAAGCTCTGACTGTAAACTATAAAAATGTTGGCAGGGTAGTGCGGGTCTCTAACAGCAACAGGAGGATTTCTGGGCTACCTGGCCTGCAGCAAAGCCTGCTTGGTAAGTTCCATGCCCATGAGGAGCCACACCCAAGACTGCCTGTATCCTCACACATGTGTGCTCACCCACACATGTACAAAAGAAGTAACATGAGTGAGCACAGCTACTGAAAGCCTGTGTCAGCATTTCTAAGAACCATTTTAACAGGAAACTGACAAAAATAAGCTCTTCTAATTGCTCCTGCTGACAAACCCCAGACAGGTGGGGGACTGTGCTCCAGAGAAGAATAAGAAAAAACAAAAACTGGGCCTTTGGACTGAGGCTAAAAACAAGCCTGTGGATTACATTCTGGTGGCCTGGACTCATGGCTCCCGAGCCATCCCATCAGTTGAAAATCTTCAGTTTGTCATTTCTCAGTTTGCTGAGGTTCATTTTCGTCTCTGCATCCAAACATCCAGAATCTTCTTCAATCTGCTCCAAACCACTCTGGTCTAGAAATGGGCCTTGAACTGGAGCCAGTCTTGGTTTTATGTGATATTTCCAGTACTTCTGCTTTCAAAACATGTGATAGAAAGAAAAAAAATGCACAAGACTGATTGCCATTGAATTTTTGTAAACTACAACCACAAAAAATAAAACCAACATGACTTCACCTGTGCTTAGCATTGTAAGATAAGCCTATAGACCCAAGTTTAACATTGTAAGGTATGTATCTGTTTAAATTCTCCATGTCTCCATTGTCTGTCTGCGAAAGGCAAATGCTATTGCTACCTATCCAGGTATGTGTTGTACTAATTTAATTAAGACATGCATCATCAGGGATGAAATTCAATCAGTGAAGTGCTAGTACAAGCATAGGCATTGGTGCTTGATCCCAGTTACCCACAGCACAAACAGCAAAGCCAACAACTGATGGCAATTGGTTATACTAATTGGCAAGCCCAGGAGAGCCCCTACCTTATACAAACACGGTGTCCGACTCCTGAGAAACAACACGTAAGTTCACATGTGGCTTCACACATGCACACAAAGATATGTACAGTCCTCAACTTGATAGATGGCAAGCGCAATGTAAGCTTCACTGTGATCACTGGACTCTAGTGCTCCAGTCACCTCCCTCCTGCTGTACAACGTGGATGGGCAGTGATCCTAGAGGTCATTTATGCACATTGTGTATACACAGTGAAATGAATCTTAACTTCTATCTTCAGCCTTCTCTGGCTCCAGTCTTAATTGTTGTTCAAAATAGTAAACCACATTTATATGGTCACTCACTATCTCCTTAACGGCACATGAACTCTGGAAAGTCAAAGGCATGATCACTCTTGCACACCATTTTGACTAGCACATGGTATATACCACACATTCAATGTATTTGTTATCTGATATCATGCAAAAAAACCAAAAAAACAAAACGAAACAAAAAAACCAAAAAAAAAAAAAAAAAAAACCACTCCCTAAACTTGGCTGCAGAGAGCACAGTAATCACAAATCACAGGAACTGAGAACAGCCTGTGGTGGTTCTGGCACTGGCTCTCCCTTCCATGGCAGCAGATGCCAACTGGAAACACCAGGAATCTGAAAAAGCCACCGGGGCTAGAGGAGCCATTTCCTTGGGACCTCACACTGCTGTTCATGCTGACTGCTTGTTGGACTTCCCTGGAGGACTGTTAGAATGTTCTCTCATGGAAAACTGGCTCTCTCTCTTTCCAAAAAGGGAGTCCAAAGGACCAACACAGAAGCTACTGTGATTTTTTTTTTTATCATTTTGGAGAAGTCAAATAGTGTCTAGGAGTCTGGTCTTCACAGTTAGTAGATAACCACTTTTCAGTTAACTGTCATCTTCAGGTTATATTGGGAGCAGAGAGGTGACTGTGCATGTACTCTTTATGAAATGCAAATTACTCTTCAGATATTGTCTACCTTTTTTTGTGTCAGTCTCTCAGTGGCCTTGAACATGAGCACCCAGAGCAGGTAGCCAGCCTATGAGCTTTCAGGAATATCTACCTAACTTAGCTTCCCAGCTTTCCATGAGAAATATTACAGGTGAATATGTATTACATGGTATGTGTATTACATGGCTTTTTATACATATTCTGAGGATTGAACTCAGGTCCTCCTGTTTGTGAGGCCATCATTTTCCTGATGGGAACATCTCCCAAGTCTGTTTCTATGGGTTTATGTGCTTGAGAACTAGATTCTCCTGCTTTTAGGACTTATGTACAATCTTTTAGATCTTTTACACCCCCCCACATAAATTAGTGTACATACATGCATATCTACATCTGCATACATTATACATACGTGCACATACCGTACGCATGCACATACACATTCACATTCCCACAAACATACGTGGGACTGCAGCAGGCTGGCCTTGAACTTACAATTTTTTCATCTTGGCCTATCTAGTGCTGGGATTACATAAGTGCACTCAACATGTGGCAAAATATTGTCAACACCTCGTGGTTTAAATTTTAAATTTTCATCAAATGATTGTTTTATTCACATAAATGAATTTGAAAAAAAGAGAATCCTTGTCTTCAAAATTCTTTAAACAACTTGGAAATGCTGATGGATCCCACCAGGAACAAGTAGAAGATAACCTCCCATCTTCACCCGGCAGAACTCTTGGTAATTTTCTTATTTATGTATTATGTCTCCATGTCTGAGGTTTCCATCTGCTTTTGTTGGCATAAACTCACTGCTTCTAGACCACCAGTGCTCCAATAGACCTAAATTAATTGCTAGTTTTATAGTTTTATATGTCTGAATGATAGGGATGCCAGACAGCTTCAAAATGAAAACATGTCCAAATTTAATGAAGTTCAAAGGAAGAAATGTTTATTTATGGATTAAAGTATAAAATGACTCGCCGCTTGTAGTTTTTCAAATTGTGACAGCTCATCTTAGCAGGAGCTGGGGAAATAAGTGAGTGGGAGGCATGAGGCAGTCCTCCATGTTCCTAAGGGAGCATTGTTATCCAGATAAACAGACACCAGCTGAGAACACAGAGGGTATGCAGTCTGAACAGGGAAGGCCTCTGGGAAGATGTCAGAGAGGTTGACTGACAGCTCCTCACACATCCACACAGGTGCTCACCCTGTCAGGGTGCCTTGGGAGAAAAGAGCACACTGTCCAATCTTTGTAGCAAAGCTTGCTCCTTGCTAAACTTCTGTGACAGCGTCAAACATTCCCAAAGTGTTGGAGTGGAGGGCACAGAGACTTTAGAGGAAAGCCATCAAAGAGACATCTTTCCGTATGGTTTATGACCACTGTGTTCCCTGCATATCCACTCACCGGACACCATGTTTTCTGGAATAGCAACCAGAACTGAGCAGAAGTCTTGAAGCAGATTCTGAAGTGCTTCTTGTTGCCAAGAACCTCAGTAAATCTTTCTTTTAACCTTATGTAGAAAAATCTGAATTTTTTTCTTGACAATTTTTTTCAAGGCACAAACTGGCCTCAAGTTTACCATTATCCTGCCACAGCCTCACAAGTGGTAAGATAAGTTTTTAAATTTCCTTATTTTAAATGATGAATAATCACTGTAAGTACTATAAGATACAGTGTGACACTTCAAAACATATATACAATATGTTACAATCAGAAGTAGCTAAAAGATATATCTGTAACTTTAGCCATTTTCATGTGTACTGGGAGCATTCAGAATTCTTCACAGGAGCTAAAATACCTCCCCATACAAATTATATCAATGTTTAATTACATTTATTTCACTCCATTAGAAGAACTTTCCACTTTTATTCCATCTAAACTTGAGCCAATTCAACAATCTATGAATCTTGCACAGTGTCTGGCTATAAGTAAACATTTTCTCTTAATTTACTTTAAAATTCATCCAAAATCTCCCTCAACTTTTTGAGATAGTTCCAGCTTCAGTGAATAAAAAGAAAATTTGATCTGAAGGTGGAAATCCACACCTAAATTTCAAGTTTCCTGTTTATTTTCCACATGTTCGTGAATACACCACACAAGTTCTCAGTTCCCACTCTGTCACTGGTGAGTGGCCCTGTCATAAATGTCTCTCTGCCCACTGTACTTAAGAGCAGCTGAAAAATTCAAGTATGTATGTGGTGCCATCTCTTCAACAGAAGATGTTTGCGAGAATGAGTTCTGAGTGTTTCTCTTACACATATAATGTCCAAGTGCAATGCTCCAGCCACCATGCCCTCTTTCACTTTATACCATCAGTAGCAGCAGGACCACAAGCTAACCTGTCATGTTAATTGATGAGTTGTAAGTCTCTAACTTCATAGATAGGACTTGCCACCATGATCCCTGGTTTTTGATGTCCCTTCACACCTTGCTCATAATATACTGTAGTGATATGAGTAGGCAGACACGACTGTCTAACACATTCCGTTGTAATCCCAGTGGTGGGAGCTGAGGCTCTTCTTCCCTAGCCTCCCTTTTTCTCTGTTTCTAAATAATGTCTACTTATTACTTGGTGTGTGTGTGTGTGTGTGTGTGTGTGTGTGTGTGTGTGTGTGTGTGTGTGTATGTCTGCACCATCCCTGCACATGGAGTCCAGAGGTGGAATTCAGATATCTTCCTCTCCTGTTTTCCACCTTATATTTGTGAGACAGCGTCTCCCACTGGACCTGAAGCTTGCTGGTATCCTGGGTCTGTCTGTCTCCACCCCACCCAGACTTGGGTTTATAGACATGGGCCACCACACTCAACTTTTGCAGGGATAGTTAACATCTGAATTCAGGTCCTCATGCTTCTATAGTAACCACTTTACCTCCTGACCCTCTCCCAAGCCCAAGTTTCTAAATAACTTAATAGAGATTTTAGGTGGATTACAGTTGTGATTTTACTACAGTGAACATGAAATGGATTCAAGAAAAGTACTAGGCCTTACCTTTAATTACCATTAAAAAAAAAAAAAAAAAAACCCACAAAACCAAAAACAGCAGCAACAAAACTCAACCTAAGGAAAACTATAACCACGCCACCTCTGTAACCCCAGCTAGAGGCTATTCTTTGTTAAGTGATGGTGCCGGGTGTAGCTAACTCCTGTGTAGTGAAGTATAGGTATCAGTGCTCAAGATCAAATGTTCCACAGCAAGGTTCTTCCATAAGCAAGCTGGCCAGCCTTCCACATTTCTCTGCAAGTCACCTCCTCTGTGCTTCACAGCATGTGTCACTGGGCTTTAAATACAGAATCAAAGCTAAAGACAATATCTCTAGCAAAGCCCAGGCTGGAGCCAGAAGCATATCCCCAGCCTAGAAGTACTAAGCTAAGATTTTTTGGCCCTCACAAGGAGGGTCCAGTTTTGCTATCCAGATAGCTGATGCATGATAAACTTCAGAGTCTCTTAGGTAACCACCAAAACCATGACACCCTCAACTTGCCCAAAACCATCTTCCCAGGCTTGAAATCCCCAGTCTTGTTGGTCAAAGCCCATGGAAACAGACATGATTCAGAAAATAATCACAGAAAATCTTTTAAACAGCAAATCCTTTCAGAATTTCTGTGAAAATTTTCATTCTATTTTGTTAGGCAAAGAGGTTAAAAACAGGTCTCTGTTGGCTATTTAAAGGTACGTTTAGTATTGAAATATAAAACAAACAACTAGATTTACCTACAATTTTAACTGTGTTTTTTCTTCTCAGTCTATAATGGTTATTTGTCATTCAAATTAAATTTTCTGAGTGGATATCAGTTCAGACACACAACAGATGAACAGATAGTACAGTCATCAAGTCAAGTAATTTCTGGAAGTGGAAAGAAACCACATATTAGATATAAACATCCACTATTTATATCTTACTATAGTTTTATTTCTGTTGCTGTGATAAAATATCCTGATAAAAAGCAACTTAGAGAAGAGGTATTTATTTCATTTTAGGATTCCAGGTTACACTCCACTATTGTCTGAAAGTCATGGTGGGAACTTCAAGCATCCAGAAACATCACATCCAAAATCAAAAGCAGAAATATGTGAGTGAATATGCCCATATTCACTGCTTCATTGCTGATACTCAGCTGAAAGTCTCCAGCCTTATGCAGTTGAGGATTTCCTACCTAGGGAATGGCGTTGCCCACATGAGCTGTGTCTTCCTATCTCAATTAATGTAACTAAGAAAACCCCCCACAGATGCACTCACAGACCAACTCAAGTCTGACAATCCCTCAGCAAGATTATTTTTCTTAGGTGATTCTAGACTGTGCCAACTTGACAATTAAAGCTAACTATCACACTTAACCAACTCCTGACCTTTATTAAACATGGCATAGCAAGATTGTTTAGCATAAGAACAACGAATGCACTATTAGGTTAAAACATTTCAGTGTCTCCTAAAATCAAATGCCTAACCCTCATCTGGTCCCGACTACTATTTAGATAATCTTCTGCAGTTATCAAGTCCAAGAATTGCAGCTTGGGGTTGGAGAGAAAGCTTAGCCAGTAAGGTACATTCCACATATGGTGACATTTGCAAACACAGTGATGCTGACATGGAAACAAGCATATCCCTGAGGCTCATCAACTGGCCATCCTAGCCAAATTTATGGGCTCCAGGCCAGAGAAAAACCCTATCTCAAAAATTTAAGCAACGGCTACCAAAGAATGACATCTGAAATTGACCCCTGACCTCCACAAGCATACACACATATGCACACACCCTCATGCACACACGAATGTGTGCACACACGCACATACACACCCACACACATCTTTAAAGGTAAGAGGGGAAAGCTTTGCAGCTAGCTCCCTAAATTCTCAGTTTAGCTGACACCCCTGTCTAGATCAACAACAGACAGTACCATAACCACGAGCTCTCCTTGATGAGACCTGTGAATTTCCTAAGGTCAGAGCCCATTCTCTTTTCTGAAAATCCATCTGTTAGCATAAGACCTTGCACAGAATAAGGATACAGAATGTTGACAGAATGAACAGTAAAATACTTGCAACACTTCTGCTAATTATAAGAATGTACTTTGTGAAGATTAGATATCAGAACTGAAAATCTGTTTTTAGGACCTAAACCATTAAGTTAATACACACAGAAATGAAAAAGCCCTTTTATAAGATGTTCACATACCAGTCGGGCTCTTTGGGCTCAGCAGACTTGACCTGAATATTAAGCAGTACACAGATAACCATAAAACTGTCCCCATTCACACCGGTTAAAAAAGATAATCTAAGAGCCCTCAAAGCAGAACATGCTTTTTTCTCTTATTACAGAACGTTTAGAAAATGCCATAAAAATGAAAATGTGTGAGGCTGGAGATGTAGCACGGTCAGCAGATCGGCTGCCCTCCACTGCATTACCTGAGTATGGTGGTGCACACCTGTGATTCCAACACTCAGGAGATGAAACCAGGAGGATCAGGAGTTCAAGGTCGTCTTTAACTGTGAGTTAGAGGCCATCTGAGCTAGCCTATCTCAAAACAGACAGATAACTCTTCTTTATAAATTATCGAAAATACTCATGATAAGTTTCTTGAAACTGAAAGAGCCCACTTTATTGAGAGCTTTAAAATACCTCATATTGGCCAACTTTATTCTAAAGTCCAAGGTAGAGGCTACCCAACATCTCCACATTAATCAGACTATCACTGGGTACTTTTGACACAAGGCTTTAGGACCTGACCACAGATTGTGGCAGAAAGAATTGACAGCCCCCATGGATCGGACCAAATGCCTGTATGAAAGAAAAGGTCCAGCCTTCCTGTGATTTCTCTTTTTAATAATATTTTATTCTTTAAAAGTTTCATACGTTTATATGATATAAATTGATCATACCTACCACTACTACCTTCCTACAGCTCTTCAGAGTGCCCCTCAACCTGTCTCCCTCCTAACTTTGTTTTCTTTTTCTGTTATCCACAACCTCTCAAGTCGAATCAGTGCTCCCCCTCCGTGCATGGGTGTGCAGCCTTCCATTCATGCTTGAGGAACATACCAGCGTCCATGCCCCCAAAGGCAAGTAACTTTCCCTCTTTCTATGACCATCAATTGCCAATAGCTCATGCAACTGGCAAGACCCCATCCCATCCATGCTGACATTTTGAATGACTTTATCTTGTACAGGTCTTGAGCAGGTACTCACAGCTGTAGTAATTCGTGGTAGCCATTATGTTTGACAGAATGTCTGTTTCACAAACAACAGTAGTAGCTGCCACCACCCGCTGCCAGGGCCTATAGACTCTCCAGTCATGAGCTTTTTACCAGATTACAGTACTGTTCATAAAATTCCTCCTGTAGAATAGGTGCCAAATCCAATAAAAGAGCAGTTAGTTACCTTATAACAGTTCTGCCACTATTGCGCCAATAGGCACATCTAGCCTATTAGTGTTGAAGCATGCACGATCCAGCACTGAGTGAAACCCCTGTTGCCTTTTCTATGCTCCATAGCTTTGATAGGACCTTTTGAGATTGTATTTGCAATGTGCATGGAAAGGATTTCCTGGTAAGTTCAAAGTTAATTTCTCTATGCTCTACATATGAAGTGACCAGTGTCTGTAGTAATAGAGTCTCGCTGTCTAGTTATGGTGAACAACTAAAAACCATGGCAATTTCTTGTGTTGTTTTTGGTGCCTCTGGGGCATCATTGACCAATAACTCATAGGATATATTCCATGCCTAGCTCTGATATTTTTCCCTGAGTCAGCATTTTTGGTAACAGCATTGTCTACCTACCTAGAAAGGGTTCAAATTTGTTTATATTTTGTAGATTATATATTTTTAATGATCTTACTAACTAATCTATTTCCCTTAGATTTTTTTCACGTATCCTTAGTTTTAGCTAACCCAACCACTAGCATCTCCTCATCCCAAACTCCTATCTCCAGTTAAACATTAACCTCGAGAATTCCATCATTCTCCTCTCAATTGATTTAATTCTTGGCTTGGAAGGTTTCCATATAGCTTATCTTCATGTTGGTTACACCTCCACCAAGACCTCATTTCCCCATTCCACCCCTTTCTACTTTAACTCTCTGCCCTTTTGCCCTCGGTCACACAAGGGCCAAGCCTTTCTCTGTATTGGACAATCAGGGTGCAGTGGTCAGAAGCCATTCCTGGAATAAAATAGGCAAAGTACCTTCAGTACTTTAAACTTCACAGACTTCAGATCTATGAACAAATAAACTTCTTTTACTTACAAAGCACTGCATCTTGTTTTTGCTCTTATAGAATCAAGAACACTCTACAGTTGCTAGGTAACAAAATGAGTGACGGAAATGCTAAGAGTTTATTACCTAAACGTTCGAAAGTAGAAAGCAGAATTTCAGTAGAAACACACAAACACTCAAAGGATGACCTGCCCATTCAGGAACACTCCCATTACCCATTGTTGAGCTCTTACAACCAAAATGCTCCAGGGGTGTTCAATTCCACAAGTCTGAAATAGTTCTGTCAAGCACTTGCTCACCAAAACGGAGTTTAGTGCTACTGGAATCCCACTTAGCACGCCGGCACGGGGCCAAGTATATATTCATGATACTTTATATGAGTGTACCCGAAACTCTGCACATACAGGCATGTGCATGTGAACGGAGAGTCTCCAACACAGCAAGCTTCTTCTACTGAACTGAGTGGAAGAGAGGCTGGTACTGGAGGACTAGGAGGGGGAGGGGAGGATTCAGGTGTGGATGAGGATGCGGATGACATTTAACCCAACAGTAGCTTTTTAGGTTTTTTTTTTTTTTTTTTTTTTAGTTTTGGTTTGTTTTTGAGTTTTCTTTTTTCTTTTTTTGGTTGGGGGAGGGTATTCAAGACAGGATTTCTCTCTGTAGCACTGGCTATTTTGGAGCCCAGTCTGTAGACCAGGCTGTCCTTGAATTCACAGAAATCTGCCTGCCTCAGCCTCCAGAATGCTGGGATTAAAGGTAGAAAGCCCTCACTAAGGTGAGGTTCAAACAGCTTTAAAGAATCTAGAATGGGTATTTTCTTTAGCTTCTGCAGAAAACACAATTTTTATCAGGTTTTCTTAATTTAAAAAAATTCAGTGAAAATGGCATTTTTTTTCTAGTTAGGTCTTTAGTGTCCCTCTGTCACTAGTGCAGATAGGAACAGTGTCTGGATCAATTTAAGAGACTTCTAAGATCACGTAGCACGGTCATGCTTGTCACCTTCCTGTTTCTCTACCTTCTCCTCCTCCTCCTCCCTTTTCTCCTTTCACCCTCTCCTCCTAAATTTAAAGTCTTATCTGAAATAAAATAGAGGAAATGCAGGAGTACCCTTGTACACTGTCACTGTGAGCATGGACTTCTCTCTTTCTCTCTCTTGTATTTATTTCTATACTTGCATCATCCTCCCAAACCACAGGCAAGCTCATACATTTTACCAGAGAGCAACAAATCCAGAATGTTCTATAAGCAGCATGCAGCTGCTAGAGAAAGCCAAAGGCTTCAGAGAATGTACCTAGAAGAAACAAATTGCTAAGTATGTACCTGTGTATGCATGCATCCATGCTTATGTGTTGTATCTGTGCCTATGTGCATGAGCGTGCACTAATGCATGTGTGTATGCATGCATCTGTGTGCACATTGTGTATATGTCCACATGTATGTCAGGAGGTTGTGCTTCTATGTGCATGTGTTGGGGACAAAAAGAGAAAAGAGAGGGGAGGGGGGAGGAAATAATAAAAGGCCATCTATAGTCATACCTAAGCAACCAGAGACTGAAATGGAATAGCTCTTAATCACCCAGTGCCCAAACAAAAGCAATGCAATTGGGCATAGAGGAATGCTTTTCTATCTGTGAAGGAATGGGAGAATAAAACAAAAGATAAGCCTGCTAGAAAAACAGATCTCTACCTTTTTGTTTACTTCCATTTTTGCAAAATCCAAAATGTGCTGCCTATAACATTGGCAGTTTACAATGGCAATTAACATCAATCCCAGGGTCTAATTAACCTCAATCAACAAGTCTAAGTAGGTTAATTAAATAGGATTTGGCTATACACTAAGTACAAAAATACAGCTGTCTCATTTAAATATGATTTACGAAAGGAAGTCACTATTTACCAAAGGTTTTCCTTTCGCTTTCCTACAGCCAGGCCTTGGAGGTGCAGGGGCTGCTGGAGGGGCTGGGGGGTGGGAGGTCACAGAGACTGCCTTTTGTGGATTTCTTTTTAATCCTGGGGCACAAAAAACTGGCATAGCAAGCAGCAGTCTTCTGCAGTTTCCTCAGCCTCACCTCACCCCTTCTTGTTTCTTTGGTTCTCCTCCACTGCCTGCCCCACCCACTACACTCTACATTCCCTCAGGGGACAGGCCCATCCCCCTCTGCAGTCTCCTAAGCTCTGCAAGCACAGTGACCTGTGAGTACACTCCCAGTTAATTGTTCCTCTAATGGGATTTTCATCAAAATTAATTTTTTTCCTCACCATCTCCCCAGTCATATTTGGATTCCTGGGTTCAGGATGAAAGTGTACTGTGCGTCTGTGGGAAGGCAGCCGATCGGTCTGCGCTCCCTTCCGATTATTTTGTTGGTTCCTTCTTTACCAGCCACCATGATTCCATGGATGCCCCATGTTATCTACCTTGGTGTCTTCTAAGCCAGTTTAGCCAACAGCTGTGTCCACACCCCTGATTATACTGTAGTCAAATGGCCTCTTCAGTCTTCAAATTAGGAATTCCACATTTGCCTGAGTGCATGACTTTATGTTTAAATTTTGTGTGGGGGAGGGGATGGACATGTATATTCAAGTGCACATGTGTGCACACATGCACATATATGAAGGCCAGAGGATAACTTCAGTTGTCATTCAAATGCTGTCTATCTTGATTTTTAGACATAGTCTTTCCTGGGCTTGGGGCTTACTATGTAGGTTATGCTGGCTAGCTAATGAGGGCCAATGATCCTGACTCTGTCTCCCTAGTGTTGAGATTACAAATACACTGCCATGACTGGCTTCTTTATGTGGGTTCTGGGGATCAAAATCAGAACTTCATGCTTACACAGCAGGAAGTTTATCCACTAAGCCATCTCCCCAGTCCCATGATCTCTATTTAATTATTTGGTGAAGCTCAAAGTACATTAGCCCCGCAATTGTCATTATCTCAGAACCAAATCTGAGGGTCAGCAATCTAGTTACCAATCTTCCAAAAGAGAACAGGAGAGTGTTCCTGGGCCTGAGCACTAACATCTCAGCATCCAGATGGAAATGACCATAGAGTCAGTACAGCCTTCTCAGCTGACAGATAGGAAAGGAGCAGGTGAACAACATCAGTTCACCAAGGTCACAGAAGCCAAGCTCACTGGCCCTGGCTCACTGTACCCAGTTCACACCCACCTCTCTGGTATTTTCACACATGTCTGAATCCTATAATTTGCTTCTTGCCCTCTTCCAACATACTCTTCCTCTACCCAAGCAGTCCTCATTCTACTTTCATGCCTTTATGAAATAAATTTAGATTTTACATAATTCAGAAAAATTACGTTCTACTTATCTTTCTGAATCTGGCTTATTTCACTTAACATTATAATCTCTAGTACCATCTTTTTTCTTACAAATGACCCATTTTCCCCCATATGTCATTGAATGAAACCTCATTATGTATGTAGATCATTGTTGGTTTTTTTTTCCACTCTTAGTCTGATGGAAATGATCTTGGTATGTAGACCAGCTAATGCCAAACTCACTATCCTCATGCCTTGGCACCCTGAGACCTAAGATTACAGACATGTGCCACCAAGACTGGTCTTCTTTTGTTTTTAAACAGAACTCTCCCAAAAGCTATTCTTTCCCTGTGTTGTATGACTTTTCTTATGCAGATTCGAACATTGTATATTTACTCCAGAGAGGGCACTGAGACGCCTCAAAGAAACAAATCTATTAGTGAAGGCAGTGAAGTTTTTAGAGTTACCTACAAAGGGACAACTGAGGGGATTCTTACAGCAACATAGATGACTTGAAGGCACCTGCATTCCTGAAAAAGCCTACCCACCAGGGAAACTGCATCCCTGTGGCTACTGCTTAACTTTCAGGGAACACTGTTTCAACTAGCCTTCAGAGTCTTTCCTTGTGGAAGGGCCTGTGGATCTTGTGAGTTTCAGGAGCTTCTTAAGACTTGTAAATTTTGTTTCTTTCTGAGTCTTAACTAGGAAGAAATAGCTATACAACCTCTGTCCTTGTTTTTATATAAAGTGTTCTCCACCAGCTCATGTGTAGAATGAGTAGTTTCTAGCTGGTGGTGCTGTTGAGAGGTTCAGAAACTAGGTTCAGGAGGTGGAGTCTAGTTGGAAGAACATGTTCTTATATTATATCTGGTCTTCTCTTCTCTTTTTCCTTCACTTTCTCTCTTCCTTCATTCATCCTGTCAGAGGGCAAAGATGCTTCCTTGCCACAAGCTCCTACTGCCATGATATTCTCTGCCCAATGATGTGCCGGAGCAACCACTGACTAAAAGCTCTGAAATCATTAGCCAGAATTAATATCCCTTCTCTTTAATCTGCTTATGTGAGGTATTTTGTCAAAACAATGATGAAGACATCTTAATCTGTCTAAGATGACTCTATCCTCTGACAACTCAGGAGAGAGGACAGAGTGATTACCAACTGTTCTTTCATGTCACTGTCCATCCTTCCTACTACCTAAACTATTTGTATTCCCACAGCCTCTGCCTTGGCAAAGCTTCTTCTCCTAGCCAGCCATCTCTTTCCCCAAATTCAAATTGCAACTAGCTTATTCTTATTAAAGAAAGATTCTAACCTAAATATTGCTATCTGAGTCAGCACTGGCCCAAATCTTCTGCAATGTATCTGCAGTCTTCAGTATAGCAATCATCAGTCCCATGGGCTCATGATCACCTGAAATGCAACTGGCATAACTGAGGAACTATATACATTTTTTGCTTGTAAGAGAAACTTTTATTTGCCAGATATAATTGTTGTCTTTGAGGCTTACTGTTAAATACAGTCTTTCTAGTTCTTTCTGAACTCTATCTGGTTGCTTCAACTCAGCTTTTCTGGCTCAAACTCCTCTCCAAGCTGATTGATTCAAACTAGTTTATCTCAGCTTCTGATTGAATTGCTCTGCTTAGCCTCAAACTAACTCAGGTAATCTGTTCTAATCTTGTGGCTCATTCTCATTCTCTGGCTTACTCTGTCTTTACCTGCAACCAGTCTTTGTAAAACTGTCTCAGTAAAACTGCCCACTCCCTGCACTGCTCTCCTAAGTCACCCCTCTTTCCTGTGTTTTTGTGTGAGATGGGCATATCCTATCTCTGACTCATTCTGTCAAATCTTTCTCTGATTTGTCACTGTCTGCTCCTCAATTAGACATCGCTTTCAAACATGGCTGATTCCTTCTATAAACTAACCTTACCTACATTGTTTGGAATTAAAGATGTTTACTAAGGATGTGTCTGTATTCCAGTCAGAGGTATTAAAGATATGTGCATATTACAGCCAGATCACACAGACTAGGAAGGTCTTTGGACGTGATCCCTTTGGCAGAGCATCCATGCTACTGGATTAAAATTCCTTTATATTTTCTATATTGTCTTATTTTATTTTTATTTTAATGGATACTTGGTTGCTACTATACTGTACAACACAGTCTTAGGCAAAGAATTCTGTTAGTGGAATGTTGCTTCCTCTTTCTTCATCCTTACCTTTCACAAAACCAGGAACATGGCTATTTTGTTCACTGCTACAAGTGCCTATCCCTACAGGAAGATTTAAAATATATGCTTAAAGAATATTTGGTAGTAATGAAGAGTATACTAGTCAGAGTACTCTAGAGTCACAAAACTTATGAATAGTCTCTGTATAGTTAAGGAAATTTATTATGATGACTTAAAGTATGTAATCCAACTCCCCAACAATGGTCAGCTATGAATGGAAAGTCCAAGAATCTAGTAGTTTTTCAGTCCCACAAGGCTAGTAGATTCCAACAGATGGGCTGGCAAGTAAATGCAAGCAGGCAAAGAAGAGTGAATCTTCCTTCTTCCAATGTCCTTATATAGGTCTCCAGCATAAGGTGTGGACCAGATTAAAGGTGCGTACCACCACGCCTGGATCTGGGACTTGTTTTGTCCCAGGCTGACCTTGAACTCAGAGATCTCTTTGCCTTAGTCTCCTGTGATTCATAGCCACTATGCCTCAAGATCTGCAAGATCCAGTTCAAAAACTTGTATCTCCTAGCCTCAAGATCTGAATCAGAGGTGAGTTTTCCAATTCTGGATTGTAGTTCATTTCAGATATAGTCAAGTTGACAACCAGGAATAGCCATTACAAAGAGTAACTACTTCATCTGCCTCACTGCCTCCTATTGTCCTGCTGAAGTTTTCGCTTTGCAAAAGGCATATAATAGCACATAACAAGTGGTGAGCTTTAAAAAAAAAAAAAAAAAAAAAGTCCTCCTAAGAATGTATTCTCACACGCCTTTATTTATACTTCTCATACAGAAGGGATTGTTGGTCTTTGGATCTCATACCACAAAATGGCAGCTTTCACCTCTAACAGATGCCTGGTTACAGTGAGCTTGACCGACCCTTTCTCTCACATTGGCTCTCGTACTCGGACATCAACACATCACTGTCTATGTCCTCAGCCCCAGCTCTGTCCTATCCTGACTTTCTGCTCTGTGAAAACAACGTACACTTTCCAGTTCACCTGTTTCTCAACCCAGAGATGAATCTTACCTGGCTTTTACCCAGTGGGGTCTTCTTTTCCACATGTGTTTTGGTCACACTTTATCTTCAAACACGAGAAAACAAGATAGTGGTAGAGAATAGGGGTCAGAGAAACAGGCATCAGGAACCTTTGTTTCTTTAATGTTGGTTATATTACTCTATCTGGGCTTCTCTGGGTTCACATTAAAAAAAGAGTTGCTGTAGCCATGTCTTGGGCTGTGAGTGTCTTCAAAACAAAAAATTTGTGGACAAATGTAAAATTTTAAATTGGTGCATAACTGAGTCACTAAGGCTTTGTGCTAATTATTGGTGTAAAATGCTGTGTTCAAGCTGAATATGCTGGTACTCAGCTGTTATCCTAATACTCAGAGATTGAGGCAGGAAGATCATGAGTTCCTGTCCTGCCTTGGATATATAATAAAACTTTGTTTCCAAAAAATATCAAAGAATATAGTTTGTGTGTGTGTGTGTGTGTGTGTGTGTGTGTGTGTGTGTGTTAACTTCATTCCTTATATAGTAGCAAGCAAAAGGTCCATGCTAGACAATGAATAAATTAATGAATGAGATGAGACTCACATGGTTTTAGATTCCACGACCTCATTCTATTCTATCTGTAAACAATAGTTTTAATCAATACAACATATTACATGGTGATATGCAAATTGCAAGTTGTTATACATATGTACGAATGCCAGAAAAAGAATTAACTGATGGAGCAGACAAGACAGCCTGTGCAAAGATGATGAAAATTGACTGAAACTCTGAACCTATAAGTCAGTCCCAGATAAATTGTCCTTTACAAGAGTTGACTTGGTCATGGTGACTCTTCACAGCAGTAAAATCAAAACTAAGACAGCAGATCAAATAAACAGTCTTGATTTCCTGGAAGATTCACCTGGGATCCCTGTGGAGAGTGGATTGGAAGAGAACAAGAACACATCAAAGCTTCACGCAGGGCAAGAAGTGGTCTTAATCTAACCTATAACATTGGCAAAGAAAGCAAAGTAAATGGGCCCACTTAAGAGCTACCTAATTGGCAGGATATATGGACCATGATATATGGTTAAGAGCACATGTTAATCTTGCAAAGGACTCAGGTTCAATTTCTGGCACCTACATGATGGTTCAAAGCCATACTGAATGTCAGTTCTAGGGTATCTAATGCCCTCTTCTTACCTCCACAGGTAACAGATACACATACACCTGCAGGCAAATCACTCATACATGTAAAATTAATAAATGGAAAAATAAGAGCGATCTAGTAGGACAATTGCAAGGCCTCTGCATAGACTGTTCTAGTGGAAGAGAGAGAAATAATAACAATTATAACATGGTACACAGTAAGTTATATAATGCCCATCACTTGTCGAGCCAGTTCTCAGCATTTATCATAATGGCTAAGTTAAAAATATCCACATTTTACTAATAAAGGATCAACAACTGATTTTACAAATACTAGAAATACTGAGTGGAGGAGCCAATATTTCAATTCACATAGCCATCTCCAGAGTCTATGTGGACTCAACTTCAAGATGACATAGGCCCTCATATCGAGGGTGAACCCTGGAACTCACTCCCTATTGCTACTCACAATGACAGGAATGCTGTATGAAGACCAGACTCCTGTATAGGTCCTGAATAAAAAACAGTATGCCATGAGTCTTTAATAGTCCCAAATATTAAAGCTCTGTGAGGAGGCACACTGATCTGCAGAAAAGAAGAATTCTATAATGCATAACTAAAATTGGAAGCCAGAGCTGTGTCCTGCAAGCCCAATCCAACCTTTTTTTATAAATCAAGTTTTATGGGAATACAGCTAAAACTCATTAATTTTCCCACCACCCACTGCTGATTTCATGCCACTGTATCAAAGATGAGTGGTAAGAACAGGAACCACACAGCCCACACAGCTTAAACATTAATTTATCTAGTCATTGCCAGAAAATATCGAACAATCCTAGTTGAGAGATAGAGTCATTTCAAGATAGATTGTGAAGAAGGTCACCACTATGGCAAAGGCAAAAAAGAAGAAATACTAGAAAGAGACATCAGACAAACTCTCAGAAAATGAAAAGGGGAAGTAAAGATGGAGGAAAGGAAGGACATAGCCACCTCAGGAACTAATAGAAGAAAGTCCCAAGAAGAGGTTTGTTGTACTAAAATCTACCCAGTGAGCACATAACACCATTTAAAAGTGTCTCCTAGGTTGGAGAGAGGGAGAGAAACCCCATGTCCGTGAAGGCTGGAAGCAATGCTGAGCATCTGCGGTAGAAAGAAGAAAGTGGTGAAGAAATGCTACCACAGCATCACAGCTCCTGGATTGACAGCAGAGGAAGAGAGCATAGCTACCAACTACTAAAGTGCTAAGTGTCTCCAGAAGGAGCTTAAGGCTGGTGGTGGTGCAAGCAAAAGGCCTGGATAAACTGCCTAAATAGAAATGGGGAAGGGAAACCTCTCAGTAATATAGTTGTGAATGCTACTATGTGAATTTCTTTGAATGAGAATGTAACTCTAAAGAATGTGACCATAAATGTTCAGAAGTAATCCACTTGGAACACTGAAAGAGCATATCTGAGCCGGTAAGGAAAATCTCATCCAAAAAATGATCTGAATTCTATAACAACCCAAAGACAGGAAGCTGAGAATAATCTACATTCTACTATTATGATGGAGTCCATGCAGAGCTATAGCAGAGACAGGCATGTATGTGGAATAATTTCTAGACATATTGATTAATGGAAAAATAGCACTGCAGAATCATCACATAATGTAAATACAACATGGTAGTACTTAGAAGGTAAAAGGCACAGTTTGAGGCATTTTTAGCTACAGGAAGTGTGTGGTTAGGACAAATGTCTCCTAAACACGCATGTGATGAAGGCTTTGTCTGTCGGCTGTGGTAGTATTGGGAAATGGTGCAAATCTCAAGAGGTGATCTTACTGGGAGGGAATTAAGACACCTGAGGTCATGCCTTTAGAATATATTAAA
>CM052714.1:68377525-68414767 GCA_028551405.1 Uromys caudimaculatus
TGCCTGCAAATTTCATGAAGTCATTGTTTTTAATAGCTGAGTAGTACTCCATTGTGTAAATGTACCACATTTTCTGTATCCATTCCTCTGATGAGGGACATCTGGGTTGTTTCCAGCTTCTGGCTATTATAAATATGGCTCCCAGCTAGGTATATTAATTAATAAAATCATTGACTACATTTTTCTAGACGTGGTCATATGCATCCCAGACTGACCTCAAGACAACTAGTAGCTAGCTATGTGTGAGCTTAAACTTTGGATCCTCCTGCCTTCACCTCCCCAGTGCTGTGATTACCAGTGTGAGTTAATGTGCAGCTTTTACAGGCCTGGCAATGCCAGGCTCAGGTATGCTAGGCAAGCATTCCACCGACTGAGCTACATCTAGCCTCTGATTTAACGTTCATGCTTTATTTTTTTCAGCACTTAGAGGCAGGCTAAAGATTGTTACAGTCTTATCTGAACAGAGTATCTTAACATAATTCTTCAGAATTTTTAAAAGTTCTCCTCCATCTCAAAAGTACCTACCTAATCCTGTGTATTTTATCCAGATCACTTTAGACTTAGTTACTAACACTTTGGTCCACAAAATTATTTATGTATGGAGAAAAACTAAAAGCAAAACAACTTCGCTCTGTATGTGTCACTACTGGTTGAATAGGTATCTCTTAACATTCCCTTAATTAAAAGATACAGCCTTATATTTATAATTGCTTGGCAACCTTTATTTATTCATTATTCTTCAAAATGCCCACAAGAGTTAGTATATTGGAAAAGTGAAACCAAGGTATAGGGAATGAATGAATTAGTGAATTCTGTATTAGGATGACTATGTAACACACCATTAGAATCTGAAGATTTGGTTTCCTGTCAATAGCATTAAATTGAGAGTCAGGATCACAAGTAGAGCTTTCTGTGTATCAGGCTCCCAGCAAATGCTCGTTAAGCATCTATTGCACGGTGGGAAGCACAGGAGAAATGAGTTTGCAGTGTGCCTTCTCATTCCTGAAGATAAATGTCTGCTGGGAGAAATGAGACATATACAGTCATGGATGTCATTATATAGGCTATAGCTCTCTAGGCAATTAGCCTCAGGTGAATAATATGGTCAAAAAATGCAAAGAAAACAAGATATTTCTAGTTGCAGTATTTAGAAAAGTGTTGCCTGGGAGGACTTAAGACACTATAAACAAGTAGCAGAGATGTCATTATGAAACAGATGGCTCCAGAAACCAACAAACCTCCAGTCGGAAATCATGCGCCAGAGTTCATCTTGACCATGTTGTTGTGTGAAAACCAAACTGCACTATTTTCTATCTTTGTTTGTAGCTAAAAACTGTCCATCAGCCTCCTTTTCTCCAATCCAGTATTCACTCCCTACTTCTATTCCCTCACCCATCAAAGGCCCCCAACACAAGCCCCAGGGACATGCAGAAAGATGCCACTTGTCGAAGTTCCTCAGGTACCCACCAGTCTTAAAGACACCTAAGCAGGACCTCACACATTCCTCAGGCCTTTCATATACATTTGGTTCTCTTTATTGCCACATCTCTACACCTCCCTTCCTAGAGTGAAAATTTCATTCACTTTGATTTGGAACTAGGTTGCTGCCAGTTTCAGGACAGTTTTCTATGGTGCACACATATGCTAAATCAAACCATGGATTTTATCCCAATTTAGTCTTAACTTCCCACCAGTTGTCTGTTACTTGTGTGTTGTCAAACTGACTAAAGATTCCATGACCCTGTCACCTCAAGAGAAGACTCCAATGTCTTTCCATAGTGTGCTATTCTTTTTGTTTGCATGGCTAAATACCTGACAAGAAGCAATTTAGGGAAGGTTATTTTGATGCAGAGTTCAAGGGAAGCAATCCATCCTGGAGGGGAAGGCATGGCAGCAGGGGTAGGAGACAGTTTGTCTCATTGTATCTGCCCTCAAGAAGCAGAGAGTGTGACTAGGGAGTAGAGCCAGGCCATAAAACCTCAAGGCCCACCCCAAGGACCACTTCCTCCAATGAGGCTCCACCTGCTAAAGTTTTCACAACCACCCCAGATGGGAACCAAAAGCTCAAATAAATAAGCCTGTGGGAGACATTTTATATTCAAACAATACCTGGGTATACCAGTCTGGCTTTGGCTAAAGCTGAAGACACATTTTCCTAATTTATCTGCAGCTTGTAAAGGTTCTCAAACCCGTGGCCTTTCGCTTGCAGCAATAGGACTTGTACAATCTAAACCACTTTCATCATTATAAATCAACTAAGCTTAGAGGAATGGAGATGCTAGCTGAAAGTATGATGACTTGTACACTTTAGAATTTTATAAATGTAATTTGGTGTACAATTGACTACCAGAATTAAAATAGTCTTCTCCATCATTTTATTCAGATGAAATGAAAAATGTTCAGACTCTAAAGAAGGTGATTTTCTTGGAGTAATTTTTCAGTTTCTCTTCTCTCTTGATTTTTGGGGGATTTTATTGTTGTTGCTACTGCTGCTGTTGTTGCTGTTGTTATTTTGGAAATAGGAAAAGTAAGTGGCAGAAAACACTGGTGAACCTGAGACTTGACTGTAAGCTGAAGTCTCCTGCAGGCCACAGAACTTCAATAAAGAACAAATTAACTTGCACCTTTGCTCAAGTTATTAAACATGCTCAGTTTATTCTATTCATTTGAAGAAACTTTCACTTGACAAATATACTTACTTATACCTGGTAGACTCAGTAAGTTTAGTCTGGAAAAGAGCAAAAATGCCCTTCTAATATCATACCAACAGATGATAATAAGTTGTATTTACTCCAAATGAATTTTAGGTCAGGAGGTTCAAAGTACAGCAAAAGTATCTATCCTCCTTAAATGTGTGTGTGTGTGTGTGTGTGTGTGTGTGTGTGTGTGTGTGTGTGTGTGTGTGTGTGTGTGTGTGTGTATGCCCTAAATATGGTGCAGTCAAGCCATCAGGTGGTGAGTGAGATGTGGTAGGAGTCAACAAGTTTTGCTTGCAGCTGCTGGAGCCACTGACTTTGACATCTGTCACACATTTCCATCATTGCTGCAGGAAAAAGTCATGAGGTACCATTCACAGAGACTCCAGGAAGAGTAATATGACAGCAGAGTGAACAAACACTGTCACTCCAGACCCTGAAAGGCAGCAAGCTCTGCAGGGTGGAGGAGTTCCAGCAAATTCTCTGCCTTTTAGTGGCATGCGAGCCATTTCTTAGAGGCATTGCACTATTGGGAATTGATTCGCTTTCTCAGCTGCTCTGCTCCTTCAGGCCACAATAGTGTTGGGAGATTATTTTTAATTCAGCAGCAAGCTCAGTAGAAGTGACTGTGTAAAAAACAGTCACTTTCTCTAAAGCCTACAGAATAAAGAAGAAACATGGAGTGCGGGTACAGGGCTACTGCAGAGAATGTGCATACAAAGCGTAGAGATAGTTACTGATGCCAGACACTGATTAGAGGAATGACTGGGTCAGGAGAAGAAAATGAGAAGTTTAAGTGAGGTAGAACATGGGAGAGAGCTGGAGCCCTTCAAAAGAAGATCAATAGACTGATAATGAGTGCAAACTAAAAGTGTTTGGAGCATCTCAAATTTAAGAAAACATAAGTAGTAACTTATTCACAGGTTCAACATTTTTAAATGGCACAAAGAACTCTGATATGGTAGACAAAACAAAGATTTCAACACTTTAGTAGACATGTGTTCAAGTCTTTTCTCCAGTCTTCTGTAAATCAATGTTTCCATATGTGTGTGCACATATATGTGGAGGCCTGAGATCAACCTTGGATGCTGCTCCTCATGTGCTGTCCACCTTGCTCTTTGAGACAGGGTCTCTCACTAGCCTGTAGCTGACCAAGTGGAATAGGCTGGCCAGTCAGCAAGCTCCGGGGACCTTCCTGTCTCTGCCTCCCCATGGCTGGATTTACAAGCACATTCCAACTTTTATTTTTCTGAATGTTTTGAGAATTGAGTACAATTCTTCCTGTTTACATGGAACGCATTATACCCACTGAGCTAACTCTCCAGCACAGAAATTAGAGCTCTTATGCTTTCTGAGGCCGTTTCCTTGTCTATCATAATGGTCATAAGCTGTCTTTCAGGTCTAGTGGACATTGGAGATAAAGACATTCTAAGCCAAGAATAGCAATTACCATCTGTAGGTTCAATAACAGGATGCATATAGAGCCTTTGTGAAGCTATTGGCATTTTCCTTGGAGAAGCTCTCTGGTAATGTGAACAGGTTTCTTATTTGAATACTGGAATCTAGTACATGCTAGCATCAAGCACTACCAAGGACCATGTGTCTGGCCAACTCCTCCCCTTTCCCCCATTCAGTGTTTTCCCTGTACAGTACAAATAATTACTACCTTCATGGCAAGTCATAGTAACACAATATCAGAGAGAAAAGAAGACATAACAGAAACCCATTCATTTCCTTCTGTTGAGGACATCAAGAGCCAGGTATTGTGGACCGTACCAGCACCATTCAAGCAGAGACCATTCATGCTGAATGTCATTCATAGGCTAACCAGCCTCTGACAAACTGGACAAGCACAGGGAACCACTCAGGTTGTTCTTCTTTATTCAATGACTTGAACAGAACCTTTGGATGAGTGTGGCAAGGTATTACTTTCTAAGGGAGCCATTGTGGAGTCTGGGCCACTGCCCTGAGACATTCTTCCACTGTATTCCATGTTTGTATCTTAGGGGTCTCCTCCATCCATGTGGAAGCCACCTTGGCAAGATCAGAGTCTGTGCAGACTGTCTGGGTGATAGGCAGACCTTCCCTGTAAAACTACCAATTTTGCCAAGGCTTGTGTTCTAGTTTGCTTTCTGCTGCTGTGACAAACACCATGACCAAAAGCAACTTAGCAAAAACCAGTTTATGCTATTTCCATTCCATGTAACAGTCATGACTCAAAACAGTCATGGCAAGAACCCATAGCAAAAAACTGGAGCAGAAGCCATGAAGGAAGCCTTCTTATCGGTGTGTCCTCTCTGGCTTGTTCAGCTTGCTTTCTTTTCTTTTTCTTTCTTTTTTTTCATTCTTTCTTTTTAAAATTTATTTATTTATTTATTTATTTATTTATTTATTTACTTTATTTCCCAATTGCAGCCCCACTCTCCTGCCAGTCTCCCTCACACTACCTCTTTCCCTCCTCCCCTCCTCCTCTGAGAAGAGGGACCCCCCTCCCTGTACTAACCCTCTCTGTCAAATCAAGTCCCTACAGGACTAGGCACATCCTCCCCTACTGAGGCCAGACAAGGCAGCCCAGTTACAGGATCCACAAACAGGCAACAGAGTCAGGGATAGCCCTTGCTCCAGTTGTTGGAAGACTCACATGAAGACTAAGATGCACATCTGCTATATATGTGGGGGAGGGGCTAGGTCCAGCTCTTGTATGCTTTTTGGTTGGTGGTTCTGTCTCTCAGAGCTCCCAAGGGTCCAGGATAGTTGACTCTGTTGGTCTTCCATATGAAATCCTTATCCTCTCCAAGTCATTCGATCCTTCCCCTAACGCTTCCACAAGACTGCCCAAGCTCCACCTAATGTTTAGCTTTGGGTCTTTGGATTTGTTTCGGTCAGCTGCTGGGTGTAGCCACTTAGAAGACAGTTGTGCTAGGCTTCTGTTTGCAAACATAACAGAGTATCATTAATAGTGTCCAGTATTGGTTCTTGCCCACAGGATGGGTCTCAAGTTAGGTCAGCCATTGGTTGGCCATTCTCTCAATCTCTGCTCCATCTTTGTCCCTGAACTTCTTGTAGGCAGGACAAATGACTCCCATTTGCTCATGTATTTGAATGTTTGGTCATTAGGGAGTGGTATTACTTAATAGTGATTGGGAGGTGTGGCCATGTTGGAGTAGGTGTGGTCTTGTTGGAGGAGGTATGTCAGTTGGGTTGGGTTTGAATGCTCCAAAAGTTCAAACTAGGTTCAGGGTCTTTCATTTTCTGCTGCATCCAATCCAGATATAGAACTCTTAGCTACTTCTTAAGCACCATGGCTACCTGCATGGCACTATGATTCCCACCATGACAGTAATAGACTAAAACTCTGAAACTGTAAGCAAGTTCCCAATTAAATGCTTTTCTTTAAAAGAGTTGTCATGGTCATGGTGTTTCTTCTCAGCAAAAGAACAGCAACTATGACAGCTTTTGTTACGAAAATCAACTTGCTAAGAAATACTAGAGAACACAGGTAAACAAGTAGATACCCTTAAAGAGGAAGCACATAAATCTCTTAAAGAAATAAAGGAAAACACAATCAAAGAGGAGAAGGAATTGAACAAAACCATCCAGGATCTAAAAATGGAAATAGAAACATAAAAGAAAACACAAAGAGAGACAATCCTGGAGATGGATAGCCTAGGAAAGAGGTCAGGAGTCACAAATGCAAGCAAGCATCATCAATAGAATACAAGAGACAGAAGAGAGAATCACAGGCATAGAAGATACTAGAGAAGACATTGACAGAACACTCAAAGAAAATACAAAAAGCAAAAAACTGCCAACTCAAAACATTTAAGAAATCCAGGAAACAATGAAAAGACCAAACCTAAGAATAATAGGTATAGAAGAGAGTGAAGATTCCCAACTCAAAGAGCCTGCAAACAACTTCAACAAAATTATAGAACACTTCCCTAACCTAGAGGAAGAGATGCCCATAAACATATAAGAAGCCTACAGAACACCAAACAGATGGGACCAGAAAAGAAATTCCTCCTGTCACATAATAATAAAAGTACCAAAAGCACAGAACAAGGAAAGAATACTGAAAGCAGTAAGGGAAAAAGGTCAAGTAACATATAAAGGGAGACCCATCAGAATTACACCAGACTTCTCAACAGAGACTCTAAAATTCAGAAGTTCTTGGGCAAATGTCATACAGACCCTAAGAGAACAAAAATGTTAGCCCAGGCTACTATACTCAACAAAACTTTCAATTACCATAGAGAGAAAAGCCAAGCTATTTCAAGACAAAACCAAATTTAAACAATATCTTTCCACGAATACAGTCATACAGTGGATAATAGAAGGAAAACTCCAATACAAGGAGGGAAACTACACCTACGAAAAAGCACGAAAATAATGTTCTCACTTCAAACCCAAAAGAAGAGAACTACCCAAGCATAATTCTACCTCTAACAACACAAATAACAGGAAGTAACAATCATTGGTCCTAAATATCTCTCAACAACAATAAACTCCATCCCCCAATAAAAATACACAGGCTAACAGATTGTATATGTAAACAGGACCCAGCATTTTTCTGCATACAGGAAACACACCTCAGTGACAAAAACAGACACTACTTCAAAATAAAAGGCTGGGGAAAATCTTTCCAGGCAAATGGTCCCAAGAAAAAAGCTGAAGCAGCATTTCTAGTATCCAATAAGATGGACTGTCAATCAAAAGTTATCAAAAAAGATGGGGAAGGATACTACATACTTATCAAAGGAAAAATGCACCAAGAGGAACTTTCAACTCTGAACATCTGTGCCCCAAATGCAAGGGCAACCACATTTTTGAAAGAAACATTACTGAAGCTCAAAACACACATTGAACCTCACATAGTAATAGTAGGAGACTTCAACACTACACTTTTACCAATGGACCAATCATGGAAACAGAAACTAAAAAGAAACACAGTGAAATTAGCAGAAGTTATGAACCAAATGGACTTAACAGATATCTACAGAACATTTCACCCTAAAACAAAGGAATATACTTTCTCAGCACCTCATGGTACCTTCTCCAAAATTAGCCATATAATCAGACACAAAACAAGCCTCAACAGATACAAGAACATTGAATTAATCCCATGCATCTTATCAGATCACCACGGACTAAGGCTGGTCTTCAATATCAACAGAAACAACAGAAAGCCCACAAATACGTGGAAGCTGAACAACTATCTACTCAATGATAACTTGGTCAGAGAAGAAATATAGAAAGAAATTAAAGACTTTTTAGAATTTAATGAAAATGAAAGCACAACATACCCAAACTTACGGGACACAATGAAAGCAGTGCTAAGAGGAAAACTCATAGCTCTGAGTGCTTTCATAAAGAAATTGGAGATAGCATACACTAGCAGCTTAACAGCACATGTGAGAGCTCTAGAACAAAAAGAAGGAAAATACCTAAGAGTAGTAGATGGCAGGAAATAATCAAACTCAGGGCTGAAATCAAGCAAGTAGAAACAAAGAGAAATATACAACAAATCAGCAAAACCAGGAGTTGGTTCTTTGAGAAAATCAACAAGATAGATAAATCCTTAGCCAGACTAATCAGAGGGCACAGAGACAGTATCCAAATTAACGAAATCAGAAATGAAAATGGAGACATAACACAGAAACTGAAGAAATTCAAAAAATTATCAGATCCTACTACAAAAGCCTATATTCAACAAAACTAGAAAATTTCGATGAAGTAGGTGATTTTGTAGACAAATACCAGGTACCAAAGTTAAATCAGAATCAGATAAACCATCTAAACCATCCCATAACCACTAAGGAAATAGAAGCAGTCATTAAAAGTCTCCCAACCAAAAAATCCCCAGGACCAGATTGTTTAGTGCAGAGTTCTATCAGACTTTCAAAGAAGACCTAATAGGAATGCTTCTCAAACTATTCCATAAAATAGAAACAGAAAGAACACTACCCAATACATTCTATAAAGCCACAGTTACACTAATACCTAAACCACACAAAGACCCAACAAAGAAAGAGAACTTCAGACCAATTTCCCTCATGAATATTGGTGCAAAAATACTCAACAAAATTCTTGCAATCCAAATCCAAGAACACATCAAAATCATCATTCAACAAGATCAAGGAAGCTTCATCCCAGAGATGCAGAAATGGTTCAATATAGGAAAATTTATCAACTTAATCCACTATATAAACAAACTCAAGAAAAAAGACACATGATCATCTCATTAGATGCTGGAAAAGCTTTTGACAAAATGCAACAACCCTTCATGCTAAAAAGTATTGGAGAGATCAGGAATTCAAGGTCCATACCTAAAAATAACAAAAGCAATATACAGCAAGCCAATAGCCAACATCAAACTAAATAGAGAGAAACTTGAAGCAATCCCACTAAAATAAGAGACAAGACAACGCTGTCCATTCTCCCCTTCTCTATTCAACATAGTACTTGAAGTTCTAGCCATAGCAATTAGGCAACAAAAGGAGGTCAAAGGGAAACAAATTGGAAAGGAGGAAGTCAAGATATCACTATTTGCAGATGATATGATAGTATATATAAATGATCAAAAAAATCCATTAGAGAACTCCTACAGCAACTTCAGCAAAGTGGCTGGATACAATACTAACTCAAACTAATGAGTAGCTTTCCTCTATTCAAAGGATAAATGGGATGAGAAAGAAATTAGGGAAATGACACTCTTCACAATAGTCATAAATAATACAAAATATCTTGGTGTGACTCTAACCAAGCAAGTGAAAGATCTGTATGAGGAGAATTTTAAAGTCTCTGAAGAATGAAATTGAAGTAGACCTCAGAAGATGGAAAGAACTCCCATACTCATGGATCAGCAGAATTAACATAGTAAAAATGGCCATCTTAACAAAAGCAATCTACAGATTCAATGCAATGCCCATCAAAATTTCAATTCAATTCTTCACAGAGATAGAAAGAGCAATTCTCTAATCTATCTGGAATAACAAAAAACCCAGGATATCAAAAAAACCATTCTCAACAATAAAAGAACTGGGGGAAGCATCATCCCTGACCTCAAGCTATATGACAGAGCAATAGTGATAAAAACTGCATGGCATTGGTACAGAGACAGGCATATAGATCAATGGAATAGAATTGAAGATCCAGAAATGAACCCACACACCTTTGGTCACTTGATCTTTGACAAAGGAGCCAAAAACCATCCAGTGGGAAAAAAGGCAGCATTTTCAACAATGGTGCTGGTTCTACTGGTGGTCAGCATGTAGAAGAATGCTAATTGACCCTTTCTTATCTCCTTGTACAAAGCTCAAGTTCAAGTGGATCAAGAACCTCCACATAAAACCAGATACAATGACTATAATAGAAGAGAAAGTGGAAAAGAACCTCAAACGCATTGGTACAGGAGGAAATTTCCTGAGCAGAAAACCAATGGCTTATGTGTTCTAAGATCAAGAACTGACAAATGGGACCTCCTAAAATTTAAAAGTTTCTGTTAGGCAAAGGACACTGTCAATAGGACAAAATGGCAACACACAGATCTTTACTAACCCTACATCTGATAGAGGGCTAATATTCAAAATATAAAAAGAACTCAAGAAGTTAGACTCCAGAGAAACAAATAATCCTATTAAAAATGGGGTGCAGAGCTAAATGCAGAATTCTCAACTGAGGAATCTTGAATGGCTGAGAAGCACCTAAAGAAATGTTCAACATCTTTAGTCATCAGGGAAATGCAAATCAAAACTACCCTGAGATTCCACCTTATACAAGTCAGCATGACTAAGATCAAAAACTCAGGTGACAGCAGATGCTGGCGAGGATGTGGAGAAAGAGGAACACTCTTCCATTGCTGGTAGAACTGCAAACTGGTACAACCACTCTGGAAATCACTCTGGTGGTTTCTCAGAAAATTGGAAATAGTTCTACCTGAGGACCCAGCTATATCACTTATGGGCATATACCCAAAAGATGCTTTAACATATAACAAGGACACATGCTCCATAGCAGCTTTGTTTATAATAGTCAGAAGCTGGAAACAACACAGATGTCCTTCAACAGAGGAATGGATACAGAAACTTTGGTACATTTACACAATGGGGTACTACTCAGCTATTAAAAACAATGATTTCATGAAATTCGAAGGCAAATGGATGGAACTGAAAATATCATCCTGAGTGAGGTAACCCAGTCACAAAAGAACACTCAAGGTATGTGCTCACTGAGAAGTGGATATTAGCCAAAAAGAAGCTGGGAATACCCATGATACAAACTCACAGACCATATGATACTCAAGAAGGTGGAAGAATATGGAATCTGGGATGGAGAGAGGGGCAGGAGGGAAAAAGGAGAGGACCAGTTCAGAAAAGGGAGGAGATGGGAGAGAAGTACGGAGGTTCAAGAATTTGAAAGCAGATTTGTAGCAGTAGGGGAGGGGGAAAAGGGGGTAGCCACTAGAAAGTCCCAGATGCCAGGGACCCAAGAGGTTCCCAGGACCTAACAGGAAGGACATTAGCTGAAATACCCAACAAAGGGGAGAGAAAAACTGTAGAGATCATATGGAGGGTTTAGGCATGGGACCTAACAAACAAACAAAAATTCTTGCTGATGCCAAGAAGCGCTTGCTGACAGGAGCCTGGTATAGCTGTCCCCTGAGAGGCTCTACCAGAGCCTGACCAATACATATGTGGAGGTACTCAACCAAGCATCAGACTGAGTGTGGGGAACCCAATGGAAAAGTTAGAGCGAGGACTGAAGAAGCTGAAGGGGTTTGCAACCCCATAGGAAGATCAACAATATCAAACAACCAGACCTCCCCCCCCCCCAAAGCTCCCAGGGACTAAACCACCAACCAAAGAGTACACATGGAGAGACCCATGGCTCCAGCTGGATATGTAGCAGAGGATGGCCTTATTGGGCATCATTGGGAGGGGGGCCTCATGGTTCTGTGGAGGCTTGATGACCCAGTGTAGGTAAATGCTAGGGTGCTGAGGCTGGAGTGGGTGAGCAGGTGGGGAAGCACCCTCATAGAGGCAAGGGGAGAGGGAGGGAATAGGGGGTTTGTGGAGGGGAAACTAGGAAGGGCAATAACATTTGAAATGTAAATAAGTATAATAACCAATAAAAAAGAAGAAAAATCAACTTGCTAAAAAGAAAAAACACCTGAGATTTCTAGCTGAAAAATGATAGGGAAAGCCTGTCAGTGTGCCACGATATTAGAAGGATGAGGCAAGAAGATTAGTGTGGATATGAGGTCAGCCTGGTTTATACAGTGAGATTCTGTATCCCAACAGGCAAGGGACTGGGGCGGTAGGTCAGCTTGTAAATGCCTGCTATAAAAGTGTAATCCCCCATGTAAACACCCATCCTTGTGCGCATAAAACCATCACTAGGAACATGGAAGAAGACATGTCCCTAGGACTTTCTGACCAGCAGTATAACCTAATTGATGTGTTCTATGCCAAGGAAAAGATGGTATTCTTGAAACATCACATGTGTAGCCATGAAGTAGGTAAGCTAGGGGCAAAAGATGTGGTACCAGCCACTAAAGTATTTTTACATGTAATTCTTGACCCTAAACACAAGGAGGAGATTTTGCTAGACTGCCAACAAAGGAACAGATGTTATAAAACTCCAAATTTAGCCACTGAAAAACCTATTACTAATGTCATTGTACTAGGAAGTGGGTCTTGAGGAAAGAATCTAGTCAACAGGGTTGGACTATTAGGAAAGAGATTGGTGCCTTTAAGAAAGACTCACAAGGCTTTTTCACTCCTTTTAGCATACAAAGACTCAGAAGGCAGGAAGTAATTGATCTACCCACAATTCTGAATTTACTCAACACTAGGGCAATGAAAACTAAAAGCCACTAGATTTATGATAGCACTACCCTTGGAATAAGACAAGTGTCCTCTACTGAGCTGGGCTGACAGGAGGTGCAAGGCAGACTCCATCAGGTGAGAACAGAAGGAGCTTCACAGTGGCTATGGAAGCCACCAGAGTAGGGGCAGAGGACAGGATAATCTGAGGCCCAGGAAGAAGCAACTGGAAGGAGTGGCAAACCTGGTGACTTGTCACCTTCTTCAGTGTGACAGGAAGGAAGTTTTTGTTCTTTTTCATAAGTCACAAGTCCTCCTATGCCAACAGGAAAACAAACTCCCTACTTGAAAAGAAGGTAGTATATCATAGTTCAACTGTTCTTCAGCTCATTCAAGACTAAATGTCTATCCAGATGTGGTGGCACATATCCTGTAAGATAGCACTCAGGAGACTGAGGTAGGAGGACTTCAGATTCCATATTAGCCAGGACTAGAAAGAAAGTGCTTGTTAAGAAATAAACAGTACGGAGTTGTGATCAGGACGTAAAGTGAATAGATAAATAAATTAACGGGGAAAAAAGAAATAAACAGTAAGGCCCGTTTCCCTACTGCTCTTGGTTTACTCTCACAAATGATGCCATGCTTTTGGATAAAAGTAATTTAACTCTCTAAGGCTAGATCTGGACAGAGGAGTTGGATCTTATCTTAGCAGGAGCTAAAAGTGTTCACACCCACACAATCTGTGCTGCCTCTGTTGGGGTGTGGCACAGTAGGTCTCATTCCTAGGCCCATCTGGTTTCTAAGACATCCTACTTCCTAGGCCTCAGGAGTCTACCAGTTGTCTATTCTAACAAGAGGAAAAATGTATGCCAATACATCTTTAGAATGCCAATACATTTTAACAAAGAGGAAAGTATGCCACTTATCATACAGCATGTAGTGATAAGACAAGAACACAGTGGACTCAATTGCTTTCTGTTGTCTTTACTTTCTCAGTGAAGTCTAACACAAGGCCACCAAATGGAAAAGGTCCCTGCAGGAAGAAAGAGAAGGAGCCATGAGCAAGTTCCAGGAAGATACAGTGAAAAAGAGAAATGTACTTCAACCACACCCTAAATGCATGCAATGAAATTTTCACAATAAATAAATAAATAAATAAATAAATGCAATTACAATGCTTAAAAATATAAAATGATTAAAATGATAAAAATGTAAAAGTTTAAAAATCTAAAAGGTGCAGACCCAGCTAGGCTTATGGCTTTCTCTGATTATGTAATGCAGACACAGGGAAGGTGGGGTAGACTTTACCAGCATTCAGCTTTGCAAGCTAAGTTGAATAAAGGGAGGTAGGAGAAGGAATGAAACAGAACTCAAGAACATACCTAAAACATGACTGTGGATTTGTCGAGACGACTCAGCTGGTAAAGCTTACAGCCATCACAGTCTAGATGTAATCTCAGGATCCAGTGAGAAGACATAGGTAACAGAATGCAGCTAGAATTTCAGCACTGGGAGGCAGAGGTGGGAAGAGCCCTGGTGCTTGCTGGTCTACCTGGATAAGCAAGCTCCAGGTTTAGCAAGATAGCCTATCTCAGAAATAAGAACGTAAAGAAGATGATCAGTATGGACCCATGGCCTCCATATGCATACATTCACACAGATATATGTACACATGTAAGCATGCAAATTTAAAAATTTTTAAAACTGGACTCCAAGCTGAGTATACATGTAAGAAAGATAAGAGTAGAAGGCAGTAAAAGGACAGCGGAGCAAAGGTGCTGGCAGCGCTCAGTGCTGTTGAGGACAGGGTAGCAGAACAAGGAATGGATGCCAACCCAGGAGGCAGCAATTCTTGGTGTGCCTAACAAACCATGTGGTTAGTATAGGCTGTGGCCATGAGAGGACAGCATAAGAAAGTGTCTAGATGGAGATCTTTGGAAAAGTCAAGGAACTGAGAAATTAGCCCATGCATATGCTAGCAGTCAGTTGGAAAGACCAAAGAGGGAGCCAGTCTGAGCAGAGTATAACCAAAAGAAGCCTGAGAATGGTTGGACCCACATGGCATTCAGATGAGAGACGTTCTGGAAGAGAGAATGAGGAAAGAAGCAGGAGTAGAGGGTGGAGATGACACCAGAAGGAAGAATAGAGCACACACCATCCATAGGCACACCTATCGGAAGCAATTGGGACTATAAAAGCTGTGTTTGATGAGGCAGCAGAAGAAATGATGCGAGAAACTTGGTCCCATTTGACACATTGCTGCTCGCTCAGTAGACTGCTTTATTCACTATTTGTAAGGATATGAAAAGAAGCAAGGCAAAAAGACATGACATGTTAACTATTGGCTCTGTGGAGAGGGCCTCTACCCTGGCTCAGGGCTAATGTGAGACTCCATTTAATATGGAACGGTGCTTACTATTTTCATCTGCGGAGGCTAGAAATCCAGAGCAATGGGCCTGGGACTCACATTACGACTAGCTCTTGCCTTTGTTACTAGGAAACGTAATAGGCAGCTCAGAACAGTGTGCTATTGTTCACATGATATGGGTGGGAGGATTAATCCCTTAATTAATCAGCGAATGGGTAATTGATCATTGTTAAGTCCCTGCAAGTAGTCACGATTACATGTGGGCCCATGAAACTGATCATTGTCTCTTTTCACTGCAAATGGCCCTGGTTGCTCATGAGTCATTTTGCAATGAATGCTGATTCATTGTTTTCTGGCCTGGGAATGGAGATCAGGGTCTTGGTGGAGCTCAGGGTTTGCCTTCCCTTTCTTCAAATCAGCCACTTTGGAGGGGAAATTTCTAGATTTAAATACACCTGGAGGAATAAAGGAGCAAGAGAGGCGAAAGGCTTACTTTCCAAGGGTTGGAACAAAGGTGGTTTGAATTTAATAACCCAGAAAGCCTGGCTGCAAAGTTATGTTACAGAGAATTCTGAACTGCAGTATTAAACCATTTTCTTGGCTCTTTCCCCACTGGTGCCATCTTTGTGGAAACAAAAAGTGGAGAGGAAGGGAAGGAATTATAAGAATTATAGAATGGCAGCCAGCAAAACTTTTAAATTCACCTTTGTTTCCTGGCTTTAATGGTCTCAAGTTAAAGATTAGTTCTCAACACCTTCAAACTAGTCTCTGCACCCCCACCCCCACACAGCACACACACACACACACACACACACACACACACACACACACACACACACTCACACACTCAAGTACAGTACCAAAAATAAAAATAAGAATAAAAAATACCCTTTCTTAGCTATGTTCAGTCCAAGAAAGAATCAAGGGAGCTCTTTCAAGTCACAGCATCTGCCCTGCATCTTCCACGTTGTTACTATGGTGTGAGAGCATCCACATTAGAAACAGGAATAGATGCAGACCTGTCACTGCCTTGTCACAATGCAAGGTGTCCAGAAATATCAAGGAGTGAGGTGGCAAACAATAGTAGTTCCCCTAAGAATCTTCCCTAGAGTTTATGTAAATTGACAGGATTGTACTTGGCAGATAACACAGGCTGCCCCACCAGACCCTGTGTGCTTTTTCACATACAATGGGGATAGATTGTTTATTATGCCTGCTGCACTTGCCTATTTGGTCAGGCAGCAGTTGCCTGTGATTATTTAAGAAACTTGAGAACAGTTCAGCTTTCTTTGACCTGCTAACTGGAGCGTAAGTTGCCACACCCAGCACGTTCACAACACTCCAAAGAAGCCAGTCAATGTAGGTGGCAGGTGTGCTAAGCAAAGGCACCAGAGACTGGGCGTTAGCAGCAGATGAATAAAGCTACACAGTAAAATGGGGGGGGGGGTGAGGAGCACTTGCTTGGGCTGGGCTGAGCTCAGGTAGTCAAATATTCACCTTAGCAATTCTTGAAGCTCTAAGTCCATCACCAGCTGAGCTCAGGTAGTCAAATATTCACCTTAGCAATTCTTGAAGCTCTAAGTCCATCACCAGCACTGCATAAACCTGGTGTGGTAGGGCATGTCTACAATCCCACCATCCAGAAGGAACAGAAGGCCCAAGCCATTTTCAACTATGGAATGAGTTTAGAACTTGCCTGAATTATATGAGACCATGTAAATAAATAATACTAATAATGGTGTACTCATCAGATATTTCGGTAAGTCAGAATATATCCTAAGGAATTTTAAAATAAGCTTTTTTGTTTTTGAGATTTTTATTGACTATTGTACAAAAAAGCATCTTTGTGGAGAAGGACTATACGCTACAGCAATGCAATCAGGAAAGTTCAATTAAAATAATGTCCTCTTTATTTCTCCTTTCTGTGTGTTTTGATAATTACTTTCCTGGGGGATATATGAACAATGTCTACCCTACCTCTTAAAATTCTAATGACAAAACAAAGTATAATTCTACCACAGTTTCCACTGGAGAACCAATAGATTTTGGGGGCTTGCTTACACCACTGGCAAAAGCATGGGGGAGCTCAAGGCAGCTGCAATGTAAATGGACTCAGTATGGAGGATGTTTCCTCATGGTCATGTAGATGAAGCTCCCTTTCCTTAGACCTTCCATAACAACAGGAGGGCAAACCTGCATGCAAATTTGCATACAAAATTATACAAAACAGAGGGGATGTGCTGGGTAAAGACTAGGAAGAGAGGACTGAGGGGAAGCCGTGGTCAGAATGTAATAACAATAATAATAATAATAATAATAATAATAATAATAATAATAATAATAATAATAAGAAGAAGAAGAAGAAGAAGAAGAAGAAGAAGAAGAAGAAGAATGGGAAATGTTGAGCCCAATTAACAGTACCAGGTATGAGTTCCATCTTGTGGAGTAGACTTTAAGTCCAATCAGAATGTATTTGGTTACTGTCATAATATTCATGCCAGTGGGCATACATTATTGGGTAAGACTGATGAATATTTTTCTTCCTTAGAATAATAGATATAACCCTCCATCACTATGAAAGTTAGCTAGATCCAAAGGATTTTCTCTCTTTATATATATATATATATATATATATATATATATATATATATATATATATATATATATATATTTCTACATACGCCTTGATTGCATGGTTCTTGAGTATCAACTTTGTAGATAAAAATGTGTTGTAATGCAGGATCAAAGGGTTTGGGCATGCCTGTGCCCGTTTACTTATTTTAGTCAAAAGAAAAAACAAAACAAAACAAACAAACAAACAAAACCATTATCAGTCTCAAGGAACCTCCCTGATGTCCTGGGGAGTAAGTAGATCACCTTCCTCTGGCTTCAGTAAGCCACCTTGACTACCAAACTTCAAATACCCCCCTTCAAATCTGCTAGATTTTAACTGATATTCTGGCTTTCACCTGCTTCCTCAAATTAATTTTTTCTAACCACAGGGCAAAATTTACTGAACTGTGCCCCCACCAAGCACCATCTCACACAACTAAGGAAGGTGTACCATAGATCTTCTTGTTATGGAAAAAAAAATCTCTTTGGGCACAAAACTTATCTTTTCCAGAGTCATTTTCCTCTCATCATGAAACTTTTAATATTTTCCTAACATTGCTAAATAAAAAAGTGAAAAAACAAACATACTGAAGTCAAGAAACTGTTGAAATTGAGTAACAGGACCTACAATCTGCCTGATTTCCTGTAGGCTACACTGCCACTAGAGACCCCAGGTAAGACCCTACCCTATGCCCCAGGCCTACCAATCCCATTTAAATTATACTTAATAGCCGTAAATGGCACTCCACTACCTGGGTTCCATATTTGACCACATAACTTCAGCAGAAAACCTCTGTTTTTCTGGAGGCCAAGCCCGTTCAAGTGAGTCCAAAGGTAACATTGACACCTAAAACCCCAAAACACAGGTCACAACAAAACCAGCTCAGACACCTTACAGGACCTGAAGACTCACTGGCCACCAGAACCCCAGACCACTACGACAGAAGATCAGAGGATAAACAAAAACCAAGAAAAATAAACATTCAAAATCACCCATCTAACAAAAATGAACTCAGAAATCAGAACCTAAACCTATAATAACCCCAAAACTCAGATAACTAGAGGTCAGTATAAAAGTATAATCAATGACAGCCAAGGCAATATGGCACCATCAGAACACAGCTATCCTACTACGGCAAGCTATCAATACTCCAACACACACATGAAGCACAAGAAAATGCACTTAAATCCAATCATATATAGATAATAGAAGCCTTTAAAGAGGAAATGAAAACATCTCTTAAAGAAATACAGTAAAATACAATTAAACAGGTAAAGAAAATGAATAAAACTGTTCAAGACTTGAAAATGGAAATAGAAACAATAAAGAAAACACAAACTGTAAAAAACCTGGAGATAGAAAATCTAGGTAATCAAATAAGAACTATAGACCCAAGCATCACCATATCACCAATATAATATAAAAGATGGAAGAGAGAATCTCAGATGTAGAAGATAACAATAGAAAAAATTGATACATAGGTCAAAGAAAATGCCAAATCCAAAAAAAGTCCTGATATCAAATATTCAGGAAATCTGGGACACTATGAAAAGACCAAACCTAACAGTAATATGAATAGAAAAAGATTTCCAGTTTAAAGGCCAAGAAAATATTTTCATCAAAATCATAGAAGAAAAATTTTCCCAACCTAAAGAAAGAGATATCTATAAATGTGTGGGAGTGACAGAACACCAAATAGATTAGACCAGAAAATAAAATCCCACTGCTACATAATAACCAAAACACTGCACAGAACAAAGAAAGAATATTAAAAGCTTCAAGGAGAAACTGCAAGTACCATATAAAGTCAGATATATTAGAATTACTCACAACTTCTCAACAGAGACTGTAAAAGCCAGAAGGGCTTGCAGGCTTTGAGTAACTACAGATGCCATCCCAGATTACTATACTCAGCAAAACTTTTAATCACCATAGATGGAGAAAACTAGATGTTTCGTGATAAAACCAAAATTTAAAACATCCATCCTCAAATCCAGCCCTACAGAAAATACTACAAGGAAAATTCCAAACCAAACACCCACAGGAAATAAATAATAATTTCAAAGTAGCAAAATCAAAAGAAGGGAAGCACACATATACACTGCTATTAACTACATCAAAATAACAGGGATTAACAATCATTTATCATTAATCTCTCTCAACATCAATGGACTCAATTATCCAATAAAAACACCCAAGCTAACAGAGTAGATGCAAAAACAAGATTCAACATTTTGCTGCATACAAAAAAAAAAAAAAAAAAAAATACCTCATCATCAAAGATAGACATTACTCCAGAATAAAGGGCTGGAAAAGTATTTTCCAAGCAAATGGACCCAAGAAGCAAGCTGGTGTAGCCATTTTAATATCTAACAAAATTGACTTTCAACCAAAAGTAATCAAAAGAAATAGAGAAGAGCACTTCTACTAATCAAAGGAAAAGTCCACCAAGATGTCATCTCAATTCTGAACCTTTGTGCCCCAAATGTAAGGGCATTCACAATTGTAAAAGAAACAATACTAAATTATAAATCACAATTGAACCCCACACATTACTATTGGGAGACTAGAACACCATACTCTGACCACTGGATAGGCCATCCAGACAGAAACTAAACAAAGAAATAATGGAAGTAACAGATGCTATGGCTCAAATGGACCTAACAGAGATGTACAGAACATTTCACCCAAACACAAAAGAATATACCTTCTTCTCATTACTTCACAGAACCATCCCCAAAATTGACTATATACTCAGTCACAAAATAAGTCTCAACAGATACAAGAAAATTGAAATAACCCCTGTATCTTATCAGATCACCATGGATTAAAGCTGGACTTCAACCAACAACAGAAACAACAGAAACCTACAAACTCATGGACACTGAAAAAATTTCTACTTAATGACCACTGAGTCAGAGAAAAAATACATTAAAGACTTTCTAGAATCCAATGAAAATGAATGTACAACATAACCAAACTTATGGGGCACAGTAAAAGCAGTGCTAGAGGAAAGTTCATAAAACTTTGTATCTTCATAATGAAATTAGTGAGATTTCATATTCGCAACTTTTAACAGCATACCTAAAAGCTCTACAACAGCAGCAGCAGCAGCAGCAGCAAAACAAACAAACAAACAAACAAACAAACCAAAAAAAAAAAAAAACATATATGAGAGAGGTAGATGGAAGGAAATAATCAAACTCGGGGTTGAAATCAATAAAGTAGAAAAATAAAAGAATCAATGAAACCAAGTGTTGGTTCTTTGAGAAAATCAACAAGTTAAACAAATACTTACCCAAACTAAGTAAAAGACAAAGAGAGAATATCCAATTTTAAAAATCAGAAATGAAAACGGGCCATAACAATAGACACCAAGGAAATATAAAGAATCAGTAGGTCTTACTTCAAAAATCTGTACTCTATAAAATTGGAAAATCTAAAAGAAATGGATAATTTTCTCACTAGGTACTACTTACTAAAGCTAAATCCCCCTAAGGAAATAGAAGCAGTCATTAAAAACCTTCCAAAAAAAAAAAAAAAAAAGTCTAGGGCCAGATGATTTTACCAAACAACTCTACCAGACCTTGGAAGAAGAGCTAATACCAATACTCCTGAAACTATTCCACAAATTAAAAACAGAAGGAACATTGTCAAATTCATTTTGTGAGGCTGTAGTTACCTTGACACCTACACTACACAGAGATTTGACAAATAAAGAGAATTTCAGGCCAATTTCTCTCAAGAACATTGATTCAAAAATTCTCAATAAAATACTCAGAAACTGAATCCAAGAACATATCAATAGGATCACCCACCATGATGAAATAGTCTTCATTCCAGAGATGCAGAGATGGTTCAATGTACAAAAATCTATCAGTATAATGTACCATATTAAACAAGCTAAAAGAAAAAAAAATTTATGAACATCTCATTAGATGCTGAAAAAGCCTTTGACAAAATTCAATACCCTTTCTTGAAAAGCCTTGAGTAGATCAGGGATACAGGTACAGACCTAAACTGAGTAAGGGTAATGTACAACAAGCTGCTAACCCAAATCAAATTGAATGGAGAGAAACTTACAGCAATTCCACTATATTACCTCTAAATTCAGAAGCAAGACAAGGCTGCCCACTCTCTTCGTATCTATTCAGTATAGTACTTGAAGTTTTAGCCTGAGGAATAAGACAGCTGAAAGAAATCAAGAGGATACAAATTGGAAAGGAAGAAGTCAAAGTGTCATTATTCAAAGATGATATGATAGTATACATAAGTGAACTCAAAAATTCTACCAGGAAACTCCTAAAACTGATAAATATCTTCAGCAAAGTGGCTAGATTCAAAATTAACAAAAGAAAAATCTGTAGCCCTCCTATATACAATGATAATTGGGCTGAGAAAAAAATTGGGGAAATAACACCCTTCACAATAGCAACAAATAATATAAAATATCTTGGTATAATGCCAACCAAGCAAGTGAAATGACATGTACTTCAAGTATTTGAAGAAAGAAATCAAAGACCTCAGAAGATGAAAAGATCTCCCATGCTCATGGATCAGTAGGATTAACATAAAAAAATGTTTTAAAAAATACCTTACCAAAAGCAATCTATAGATTTAACATAATTCACATCAAAATTTCAACACAATTCTTTACAGATCTTGAAAGAACAATTCTCAACTTCATACAGAAAAAAAAAAAAGGCAAGAATTGCTCAACCAATCCTGTACAATAAAAAAACCTCTGGGGGTATCACCATTCCTTATATCAAGATGTACCCCAGAACAATAGTAATAAAACCAAGTGATATTGACATAAAAACAGACAGGTTGATCAATGGAATTATACTTAAGACCCAGAAGTAAATCCGCATACCTATGGATGCTTAATTTTTGACAAAGAAGCCAAAATTACACAATAGATAAAAGAGAGCATCTTCAACAAATGGTGCTGTTCTAACTGGATGTCTGCATGCAGAAGAATGCAAATAGATCCATATCTATCACCCTGCACAAAACTCAAGTCCAAGTGGACCAAAGACCTTTACATAAAACTAGATACACCAAACCTGATAAAAGAGAATGTAGGGAACCGCTTTGAACACATTAGCACAAGAGACAGCTTCCTGAAGGAACACCAATAGCTCAGGCGCAAGATCAATTAATAAATGGGACCTTATGAAATTGAAAAGTTTCTGTAAAGCAAAGGAGACCTTCAAAAGAGCAAATGGGAGCCTACAGAATGAAAAAAGAGCTTCCCTAACCCCACAGATGGCTGATATTCAATACATAATTAACTCAAGAAACTAGACATCAACAAACCAAATAACCTGATTAAAAGGTAGGGTATAGATCTAAACAGAGAAGTCTTGACAAAGGAATTTCTAATGGCTGAGAAGCACTTAAAGATATGTTCAACATCTTTGGTCACCAAGGAAATCCAAATCCAAACAACTTACACCAGTCAGAATGGCTAAGATCAAAAACTCAAGTGATAGCACATACTGGCGACAATGTGGAACAAGGGACTACTCCTTCATTGCTAGTGGGAGTGAAAACCTGTACAACCACTTTGAAAATTAATTTGGTCGTTTCTCCATTTCTCAGAAAATTGGGCATAGATCTACCTCAAGACCCAGCTATGCCACTCTTGGGCATATATCCAAAGGACAGCATACCTCAAGGACACTTGCTCAACTATGTTCACATAAGCTTTATTCATAATATCCAGAAACTGGAAACAACTTAGATGTTCCTAAACCAAAGAGTGGATAAAGGAAATGTGGTACATTTATACAATACAATATTGCTCAGCTCTTAAAAACAAGAACATTGTGAAACTTAGAGGTAAATGGATGGAACTAGAAAAGATCATCCTGAGTTAGATAATTCAGATATAGAAACACAAACATGGTATGTACTCACTTATCAGAGGATATTAGCAGTAAAGTAGCAACCATGATAAAATACACAGATCCAAAGAAGCTAAATAACAAGGAGGGCTAACTATTCGGGGGGAGGTGGGGACACATCTCTCACTAAGAAGGGGAAATACAATGGACATCTCAGGTGGATAGGTGTGAGTTGTGGACCTGGACTGGGGTGGGAGTGGGAACAGGATAGGTGTGGGGAGGATGGAGGGACAGAGTACTGGGAAAGACAACTGGAACGGGGTGGGGGTATTAAGAGTGACCGACAGTCACACAATTTGAACTCTCATGTATTGGCGAAGTTGACTGTAATTAGCCTCAAGATGAAAAGACCTGAGGGTTTCAGTGATGAGGGTAAAGCTATAGGTCACCATACCATTTCATGGGGGAGTGGGCAGGAGGTGTTGCTCTATGCCAAACTCCAACCACTGTAAACTGCCTCACCATAGACTCAGAAGCTTCAAGACCAGTCAGTGGTCAACTGAAACCTACAAAACTATGTGCAAAAACAAACAACAACAAAACCTTTCTTTGTTATAAGCTGATAGTCTCAGGAATCTTGATGTAGCAACAAAAAGATGACTGGCATAGTCTCTAAAATAGCTGAGTACAGAGTTCATGGTTTGTTTCTCTGTTTGGTTTGGTTTTGATATAGCATCTCATGTGTTTTAGCCAAGCTTCTAACTCAGTATGTAGCCCAAGATTATCTTGGGCTTCCAACACACCTGCTTCTGCCTCCACAGTGCTGAGATTACAGATGTGCACTATCATGTCAATTTTTATGAGGTACTGGGGATCAAACCCAGAGATTTGTGCACACTAGTCAGGTACTCTACAACTGAGCTAACACAACATTGTTATCTGCTTCACCAGCACACCAAGGTGTTACTAGTGAAATGCTGAAATAACTCCCCGGGAAGGTTTTTCTGTCTATCCTGCAAGTGGCTTATCTGTAATGACTATTTCTCAGAGCTTGCTACAGCCTCAAAGACATGTGAAGATAACTGGTCTGTCCCAAGTTGTACCAAAGCAACAAAGTCATATCTATGGAGAGACAGTGGGAACCCATGTACTCTGCCTGGAAACTGAAATTGTCAAGTTGCATCACTCCCTTAGACTTTGTTAGAAAACTAGGTAAAATCATACCTCTACCTGTTCCCAGTGGACTGCTACCTACACCCACAAATGTGTAGAGAAGCAGAGTGCTCCACAGTTTCCTGGCTGCAAACTGGTTTATGAATGGCTAGAGAGTCCCACTCACCTATTAAAGTCACCCTTTACCAACAGAAGTCTTTGAGAACATCTAGGTGGGCACAGAAGATGCATGCATACTTCCATCCCAAGAACAGAGGATACCTAGCTTTGTACCTCTCTCCCAGAGGTATTCCTACTTCACATGCCAGGCAAGAACATGCCTCTTTTGTCTTGAACACTTCTTCTTTTTAAAAGAAAAATCTCTCTGAGCCTGGTAGCACAGGTCTGCAATCCCAGCAACTTGGGATGTTGAAGCATGAGGTTCAGGGTCTAACTGGGTTACTCAGTAAGATACTATGTTAAAAGCAAAAGCAAAAGAGGGGTGTAGGGAAATAGCTCAGTAAAATGCTTGTTGTACAAACATGAGGACTGGAGTTTGATCTCCAGAACTACATTACAGGAAAATCTGGAGATAGGCAGATCTTTGTGGATTGCTGGCAAACTTACCTAGCCAAATCAGAGGTTTCTGGGTAGCAACTGAGAGAGTGTGGTGGTTTGAATAGGTTTGGCCCCCATAGATTCATATGTGTTTTGATGCTTGACCATAGAGAATGGCACCATTAGTAGGTGTGGCCTTGTTGGAGGAGGTGTGTCTGTGTTAGAGGAATTGTATCACTGTGTAGGTGGGCTTTCGGGCCTTCTATACTTAAGCTTTTCCCAATGTGAAGATAGTCACCTCTTGGCTGCCTCCAGGACGCTGCCTGTGGATAAAGATATAGAATTCTTGTCTCCTCTAACATTTTGTCTGTCTGAACACTACCATGCTTCCTGCCATGATGATAATGGACTAAACCTATGAAACTGTAAGCCATCTCCAATTAAATGTTTTTCTTTATAAGAGTTGCCTTGATCATGGTGTCTTTTCACAGCTACAAAACACAAACTAAGACACTATTCAAAATAGCAAATAGGATGGTGTTTTGAAGAGTAACATTCACGGTTGACTTCTGTCTTCCACACCTTGTGCATATACATATGCATATACCTGTATACACACACATCGCATACACCTGTATACACACACATCTACAAATGTAAAAAGAGGGCTCTAGACGGAATGCCATGGTGGAGTGCTTAACTAGCATACTCAAAACTCTGGGTTCTTTCCCTAATGCTATAGAAGGAAGAGGTGGGTAGTGAGAAGGTAATAGAAAGGAAATACTTGTTTGTTTCACTATTTGGGAATATTTAATCTTGTGAAAGAGAGCATGTATGTGTAATTATTTAAAGAAGTTGACCTTCATATCTATCATTACTTACAGTCAGTTTGGGGAGAACCAAAAGCTGCCTACTGACCTTGTGACCATAGCCCCTCAGCTGTCAGCTGCCTCCATGCAGAGCCTACTGCAGATGATAGCTCATGCTCAAAGGGACCTAGTGCACAGGTAATACATGCTAAAATCAGCCGGATCTGGGTTGGAGTCAGCCTCTGCCGCCTGTGAACTGTTCGCTGTCACAGTGAAGCTTTCCTATTTCCAATTTATTTATCCATAGACTATAAATTATAATATGTTCCTCTCGGAATGATTCTGAACTTGAACAAGCTGTGTGTTATCTACCTACCCTTTTGTGAGCCTGGAAATGGAGCACATGCTCCCTCGGGAACAACTGTTTTTGTCAACCTGACAGAAACCTAGACAAATCTGGGAAGAGAAAATCTAAATGAAGGAGTAGCCTCCATCAAACAGGGCTGAGGGCCCATCTGCAGGTCATTTTCTTACTTAATGTAGAAGGGTCCTGCCCACTGAGCGTAGTGCTGTGTCCAGACAGGTAGGTCTGGGCTATATAAGAAAGGTGACTGAGCAAGCCAAGGGAACAAGCCAGTAAGCAGCGTTTCTTCGTGGTCTCTGCTTTAGCTCTTACTTCCAAGTTTCTGCCTGGGCTTCCCTCAGGGATTATTGACTGGCCCCTGCAAGATGACTTCAGCACACTGACATCATTGATGCTGGTGAGGGTTAAAACAATGAGGAACACAGCACACCTACCAGCATGGCCATGGGCCAGCTCACCTGTATCACTGATGCTGGTCAGGGCATGAAGTAAGAGCGACTCTTATCACAGCTGGTGCAAACACAAAATAGTGCATCAGTTTCTTACAAAAGTAAACATGATCTAGCATACCACCCAGCGATCTCATTACTTTTTATTTATATATTTACATAGTTAAAAACTATATCCCCACAAGTCTACATATACATTTTTTTCTTTTCTTCTCGTTTCTTTTTTTTTTTTTTTTTTTTTTGATACTTTATTTACATTTCCAATGTTTCCCTCTTTCTAGGTGTCCTCTTTGGAAACCACCTATCCCCTCCCCTTCCCCCACCTCTATGAGGGTATTCCACCTCCCACCTACCCGCCCACCCACTCCCGTATTCCCACCTTGACATTCCCCTTTACTGGGGCCTCTAACACCCTCAGGCCCAAGGGCCTCTCCTTCCCCTGATGGCCAACAAGGCCCTCCTCTGCCATATATGTGGTCCGAACCATGGGTCCCTCGATGTGTGTTCTTTGGTTGGTGGTCCAGCCTCCAGGAGGACGGGGGGGGGGGGTGTCGGGCCAGTTGACACTGTTGCTCCCTCCATGGGGCTGCAGACTCCCTCAGCTCCTTCAGTTCCTTCTCCAACTCCTCCATCTGGGACCTCACACTCAGTACAGCAGTTACTGTGAAGTGAAACTTGGATATTCTGAATGTTTGGGTTAATATCCACTTATCAGTGAGTACATACCATGTTCACTCTTTTGTCCTACCAATTGTGGCTACCTGAGTTGATCCTGCACAAAGAAAGATTTATTTTGGCTCACTGTTTCAGCCATTTAGATCCATGATAAATTAGCACTGTTGTTCAGGGGCCAGTGGTAAAGGAAAGACACTATGATATGAAGGTCTGAATGTGTGACAAAACAAAGCACAAACTACAGGGTTTCACTGTGACTTTCATGGCCTTGGTTGCAGGGGGATTCCGTGACAAGGTATCTAGCCTCAGGTTAGAAGTAGCCCCCCAAGACACACACACACACACACACACACACAGAGAGAGAGAGAGAGAGAGAGAGAGAGAGAGAGAGAGAGAGAGAGAGAGAGAGAGAGAGAGAGATAAGTAATCACTATACAAAATGCATATAAGTACACATGCATACACACAAATACAAACTCACATGCAAACATGCACATAGAAATACATAGTCTGGGCTGGAGAGATGGCTCAGCCGTTAAAGGCTAGGCTCACAACCAAAAATATAAGAAATACATAGTCATACACAAATTCACAAATATGCATATTCGGACACAAACACACAGGGTTAATCCTTGTCAACATCTCACTATTTCTTTAGCTCTTGAAGGCTTCCTGGCCTTTTAAAATACCACAAGAAGGAATTAAGCCTTATCAATTCCTAGCTCTGTTATCAGCCAACACCTCAGCTGACAGCTGAAGAGTGAGAGCTATCCAGGAATGCTCCAGCAGAAGTGCCAGGCATGTGGGAAGGCAGGAGAGACAGTCCAGGGACCATCAGCACTGGATGCAGCTGGCCCTGTCATTAGGTAGAGTAGTCTCAAACTTAGTTTGTGTGAGACTTCAGCTTCCTGAGAAAAAGGAGGAAGGAAGACTTCCCCACCATTCTTGGATGTTCTGGAAAATGGAGCCTTCAGCCAAGGGAAAGAGCACAAATCTAGGCTAGGCATGTGGCTATGAAGAGTCTCATCAACAGGGCAATAATATAAACTGTTCTGGAGTATGTAATCTACGGGTATGTAATCTCACATGCCTTTCTGAGTGTGCACACACTCTCTCATCTGACCCTCTCTGAGACAGTGCAAGCCGTTGACACACTGTGCCTCTCCCATGGATGAGAAATCAGTCGGGGATGCAAAGCAGGGGCATATGGTGAGACCCCAGCCCTCAGCAGGTTAGGGGAAGGCTTTGGGTTGGGGGTCAACCTGGACTACACAGCAAGAGCCTTCCTGAAAGAGAGGTGAGTCAAACCAAAAAGAGAGGAAAGGTCTGGGGGAGGGGAAAGGAGGAGAACAACTTCCTGGGAGCATAGCTGACAAGCAGAAGGAATTCTGCTGAACAGGTTCCTCTCAGTGTCTCTAATTGTAGAGGGGAAGATTTTAAACATTTTACAATGCTCTGACTTTGTATTTATGATGTGCTTCTTTTGAAAGCTTGTTTTAACTTTCATTTTAGAATGAAACAGCAAAGAGATAAAGCAAACAGCCTTGGTACTACTTGAGTCACAGAGCAGAGTTAGAGACATGCCCACAGGAGCCATGTAGAATTGCTGAGAAGGTCCCTTCCTTCCTTCCTTCCTTCCTTCCTTCCTTCCTTCCTTCCTTCCTTCCTTCCTCCCTCCCTCCCTCCCTCCCTCCCTCCCTCCCTCCCTCCCTCTTTCCCTACTTCCCTCCCTACCTCCTTTCTTTGTCTCGGTAATACAAGTTGCATTTTTATTCATTTTCTCTTACTTTAATATCTACTACATACCCTAGCACTCACACACATTGAAAACAGTCTTTGAAGAGAAGAGAATCCCACCGTATCAAGACTGACTCAGTCTGGGCCTGGTAGTGTAAGTCTGCTACTTAGGAGAATCACAATGAGTTTGAGACCACTCTGGGCTAATGCTGTCAGACGCTGTTGTTTGTTTGTTTTAATAAAAAGAGGAAGGAAAGGGTCTGGAGAAATGGCAGTTAAGAGCACTTTCTATTCTTCCAGAGGACCACAGTTCTGTTCCCAGTACACATATCAGGAAGCTCAAAACCACCTGTAACTCCAGCTCCAGGGATTCATATAGTCTCTTCTAGCCTCCACAGGCATGAGGGCACATAGATCACATACAGACAGACACACATGTTTGCACACACACATAGGCACACATGTGTACACACAGAGAGACTCACAGGCACATACGCACAGACATACATGTACACACACGAACAGTCATGCACAGACACACACACATAGGAATGTACACAGACACACATGCACACACACACACACACACACAAAAGTAAATATTTTTGTAAAATGAAAGGAAGGGCTAAATTTGTACCTTTAACAGAATAGTAAAAAGACTAGATCTGTTCAATCCAGTCATGACCCTGCCTCAGATTTGCATCATACCATTCTAAATAACACAAACAGCTTATGCAAATGGCTCCCCTGAGCATCCCTGAGAAAGGTTCCCTATGGTCAGGTATGTTCAGAATAGTCTCCTGAAACAATAAAATAGAGAGGACCCACAATGTATTCCCAAAAGCCTTCTACAAAGTTTAATAAGCAGGTTTAGTTTTATTGTCTAAAAGGGAAACTCTAATAAAACTGGAGGGGTGTCAAAGGTTTATTTCTGTTTCTATGGATTAGTTCTCATGCACATTTCCTGTTGTTCCTCTATTTTGCCAATGTGTAATTATAACTGCAACCCACCACTAACCATTTGGAATACTAAAGTCTATTTCCTGATAAACTTGAGAAAGGTCAGAGGTTAACTGGACCATGCCTAGTCAAAATGTTACAGGCTTAGAATGTAGCTACTCTCTTTCAGGCTGAGACCTCACACCACTGTCAGAAACAGGAACCATCTACAGCTTAGGAAATGTGGACACAGAGGGGTGACTTAGTTACACAGAAACTAGCCTGAACTAAGTAAAGCTAAGTAAGGCTAAGTAAAACTGCCACAGCCTCGGGAAACACAAAAGCTCTTAGTTTAGAGTCTGACCCTTCCCGGAATGACCGTACTTCCTTGCCCTCACTGCAAAAAAAACCCCAAAAAAACAGAAAGCAGCTGAATGCAGACCCCTCGTCAATCACAGAGTCAGATCTGTCACCAGGCTGCAAGGGTTCCTGCAGAAAATGAGTAACGTATATTAACAAAGTGTCCCAAAGGGACTGTGGCAGGCAAGGAACTGCAGAGAAAACCTACAGAGGGTCCCATGTGTGACCCCAGAAGAAAGCTGTAACTCAGACTCTGCCTTGATGCCTGGAAAGCTGGTCTGAGGCATCTCCAGAGTCAATGTTTCTCTGAAACGAGGTTATTGATTTCCACTTATGATTCCAATGGGCCACTGTTAGTAGTCACCAGTCACTGAGTAGTAAGAGATGAAAGGGACACTCAGACTCTACAGTTTCTTTCCCAGACTTCCTGATGCCCAGATCAAAATAGGAAAGCAACTACTGGCCTGGGGTGTTTCAGCATGAATAACAACTGGTAAACCTAGACAATGGCTGCACAGCCTTAAAATTGCATTTCTGTTTCAACTAATTATACGCATTCTTTTAAAGGTTCTCTTGTGGATTAATTTTGTTATTTGAATATTTTATACACTAATAGAATGTGTTCTGATTATTCCCCTTCTCTCACCTCCCCAGTCCCCCCAACACCCCCACTCCCTCCTCCCTTTCCTCCCCTTTCCCAGATTCATGACTTTTGGGTCTGGTTTATGACATATTTAGTTTAGTCAGGACTACCTGTGTGAGCATTGGATTGGAACTCTTCCTGGAGCCTGGTGGACTGACTAAGAAAAACACAACTAAAAGCAATGGTTCCCCCCACTCCACCCCCCAAGTCAATAGGTAGGAAATAACTGAACAGAGAGGGCAGGGCCTCCAGAGCACAGCACCCCCACATAATTCATGCCTGACTGTTGAAGAGTTCATTCTCTTGCAGACTCTCACTAATTACTTAGTTCTTTATTTTTGCTATAATTAAAAACAAACATTAAAAATTTCCTGGAAGCACTTGAGCTGCTGAAAATTCCCAAACCTCCCTGGAGTCAGCTCAGCATATTGCTGAGATGCACATTCCCAGAGAGAGAAGACTGTGTCAACACAGCAACTGTGAGCTAACTCCTCACAGGGACAAGCTAATGAAATGTCTGACAGAGGAGCCCCTCAGCTGAAGAAAGACTTGATGAATTTCTGCCACTTATTCTTACCATAGATTCAAAGGTTTGGAGACAATCTTTCAGACATCTGGCTTCTTTACAAATATTCTAAACCCTTTGAATTGTCCAGTCTTAAAAAGACCTGTAGCTTGACTAAACAGTTTTATAAATACTTTATTCTGAAGGGAAAGAAGGCGGGTGCTAATATTTTTCATACTTGGGAAAGTAACCCAAAAGGTAAACATCAAATTTTCTTGATTTATATTTTTACATGTTTTTATTCTAAAAGCATGTATTTCAGACCCTGGGAAGCAGAATAGTGCTTTTTATTTGTTTTTAAGTGCGCCTAAAACAAAAGGGTCTATGACACCCTTGTGCATGTGTATTGCACTTTGCCTAGACACTCGTTTCCTCTGCACACCCCCATTTGTCTGCGTGCTTGCACCACGTAGTCCTCCTTTCGGTCTCATGCTGTGTGCACATGCAAACCTAAGTTCTGCTGCGGAGAACGAACACACCATACTTACATTTTCTTCAGTTCTTATTGCCCTCTCTTGTTTCTTCCTTTCTTTCAACATCTTCCTCTAACCAGAATCTTTCTACCAACCTGATAATCTATGTTCAGTCTCTGGAACTCACACAGTGGACAGAAAGAATTGACTTCCAGTGGCTGTCCTCTGATCTCTACAAGTTTGCCATGGCAAGTGTGTACCCAGACATGCATCAAGTAAATAAATAAATGAAGTTTTAGCATTTGAAAAGAATTAATGGAGTAATAAAGACCAACTTTTTTTTTTTTTTTTTGGTTTTTCAAGACAGGGTTTCTCTGTGTAGCCCTAGCTGTCCTGGAACTCACTCTGTAGACCAGGCTGGCCTCAAACTGAGAAATCCACCTGCCTCTGCCTCCCAAGTGCTGGGATTAAAGGCGTGTGCCACCACTGCCCAGCAAGACCAACGTATTTTGCTCTGTGTATTTCTTCCAAAGCCTGCTACTCTAGAATAAGAATAGGAAGAATGAGCCTTTTTTCTCTGATAAAATGCCTCTATAAATAAAAATACACTGAAACAAAATTAAAAAGTAGCCCATGTCCATTAATTTAAACAACAAAAAAGGTACACAAAATGCATCACAAACAAACAAAAACAGATGAAAATTGAAATAAACAGGAAAGGTATGCCAAAATAATATCAGTGATTGTTCCAAGGAGGTTTTCTTGTGTCCAATTCCTGACTTTCATCTAGCAGATAGTCTCATTCTAGAACACCTAACAAACATGAGCAGGAGAACCAATTCTGAACTTTTAGTGAGGATGCCCTTGGAAACATGACTTGAAAACATGTACTCTTTATCTATGCAGCAAGCATAGACATGCATTTTAAAAAGAGAAATATATTAAAACAATAATATGCTTAAAGAATGCAAGATTAGTAAGACAGAGTGATGCTGGACATTAATCCCAGCACACGAAAGGCTGAGAATCGTGGGTTCAGTGCCAGCCTAGGCTATGTAGACACTTTAAATCAAAAGAAATACCAGAGAGAATGGTGGAGAGAGATAAAGAAATGAAGGTAAGAAAACGGGGTGGAGGCAAGAAGGGAAAGGGGAAAAGGAGTGAAGAAAGGAAGGAAGGAAGGGAGAGAGAGGAAAAGAGAAATGAGAAGATGGAAAAGAAGGACAAGAAGTGAGAAAAGGAAAGTGAAAGAAAAAAAGAAAAAATTTTAGGTGACACATAAAGACTCACACACTACAGAGAAATAGCTTGCAAATTAGTTCAAAACAATTAATACTGAGGTAACTGTAAACCAAAATAAGGTTCTATTTTCTATTCACAACACTAAGAAAACCACATAGTAATAGAAAGCCACTTCTTGGCAAGGTGTGAGGAGATAGAAAGAGTCCCGCTGCCAAAATCTGGCAAGATCTGTGACACACACCCCCGCTCCCCAGAAGACAACTCTGTGGCATCTAGCAAAGGGCACCTAGGAAGTCCTGGGATTCATGGAGACAGTAGCAAAGCACAGAGACTTGGACCAGAGCCCTTCTATTAACAATGCGAAATGTGGATCTGTGGCAGGAGACCTGTGCCTGGGCCACCAGGATCCCACAGCCAAGCAGCACCAGGAGAAAGTTACTTTCCCAGGCCCTCAGGACACAGAGACTGAGGAGGAAAAGTCAGGGACAGGAACCTTCCGGTTTCCATCTGTGGCGGGAGACCTGGGCCTGGGCCACCAGGGTCCCATAGCCAAGTAGCGCCAGGAGAAAGCTATCCTCCCAGGAGCGTGGAAAAGTTGTGAGTGGGGTTAAGACAAGCACCACTGCTCACTGGCACCCACCTGGAACCTGCAGGACACTGGAACTGAGGTAAAGTCGGGCATAGGAACCTTCCGATTTCCATCTGTGGCAGGAGATCTCTGCCTGAGCCACCAGGGGTCCCACAGCCAAGCAGCGCCGGGAGAAAGTTACTCTCCCAGGCCCTCAGGACACAGAGATTGAGGAGGAAAAGTCGGGCACAGGAACCTTCCGGTTTCCGTCTGAGGCAGGAGAACTCTGCCTAGGCCACCAGGGTTGCATAGCCAAGTAGCACCGGGAGAAAGTCACCCTCCCAGGAGCATGGAAAAGGGGTGAGTGGGGATAAGACCAGCACTACTGCTCACCGGGACCTGGGGACCACAGCCTGGGCCACAGGGCTCCAGGAGAGAGCCAGTATCCCAGGAGTGCTAACACACCTTTGAGCATAGGCAAAACCACCACTTCTGTTCAAACTCACTGGATCAAGAGGGACCCTTGCAGAGCCATCAGGACACAGGAATCAAGGAACCACTGAGGACAAGATCCTCTGGTATCTGTCTGCAGCCCAGAGCTGACCCTGTGCCACAGCACTCCAAACAAGACCTGGTCTTCAAGGAGTATTGACTCAGAGGCCTGCAGAAGGGACAACCCACAGCCAGACAGAGTAAGATCAGCTAACATCAGAGTTAAAGAGATGGCAAAAGGCAAGGGCAAGAACATAAGGAACAGAAACCAAGGCTACTTGGCATCATCAGAACTCAGCTCTCCCACCACAGCAAGCCCTGGATATCCCAACACACCAGAAAAGCAAGACTCAGATTTAAAATCAGTTCTCATGATGATGATAGAAGACTTTAAGAAGGACATAAATAACTCCCTTAAAGAAATACAACAGAACACAGGCAAACAGCTAGAAGCACTTAGAGAGAGAACAAAAAATCCATTAAAGAATTACAGGAAAATGCAATCAAACAGACGAAGGAAATGAATACAACCACCCAGGAACAAAAAATAGAAATAGAAACAATAAAGAAATCACAAAGGGAGACAACCCTGGAGTTAGAAAACCTAGGAAAGAGATCAGGCGTCATAGATGCAAGCATAACCAACAGAATACAAGAGATAGAAGAGAGAATCTCAGGAGTAGAAGATACCATAGACAACATTGACACAACAGTGAAAGAACATACAAAATGCAAAAAGCTCCTAACCCAAAACATCCATGAAATCAAGGACACAATGAGAAGACAGAACCTAAGGATAATAGGTATAGAAGAGAGTGAAGATTCCCAACTTAAAGGACCAGTAAATATCTTCAACAAAATTATAGAAGAAAACTTCTCTAACTTAAAGAAAGACATTACATAAATATACAAGAAGCTTACAGAACTCCAAATAGATTGGACCAGAAAAGAAATTCATCCCGTCACATTATAGTGAAAACACCAAATACACAGAACAAGGAAAGAATATTAAAAGCAGTAAGGGAAAAAGGTCAAGTAACATATAAAGGCAGACCTATCAGAATTACACCTGACTTCTCACCAGAGACTATGAAAGCTAGAAGATCCTGGGCAGAACTCATACAGACCCTAAGAGAACACAACTGCCAGCCCAGGTTGCTACAATCAGCAAAACTCTAAATTAACATAGATGGTGAAACCAAAATATTCTATGACAAAACCAAATTTACACAATATGTGTCTACAAACCCAGCCCTACAAGGGATAACAGATGGTAAACATCAACTCAAGGAGGGAAACTACACCCTAGAAAAAGCAAGAAATTAATCTTTCAACAAACTGAAAAGAAGATAGCCACACAAACCTAAAAGTAACATCGAAAATAACAGGACCCAACAATCACTATTCCTTAATATCTCTTAACATCAATGGACTCAACTCCCTAATAAAAAGACATAGACTGTCAGACTGGATCCATAAAGAGGACCCAGCACTTTGCTGCATTCAGGAAAACATACCTCTGTGATAAAAACAAACACTACCTCAGAGTAAAGGGCTGGAAAACAATTTTGCAGGCAACTGGTCCCAAGAAACAGGCTGGAGTAGCCATTCTAATATCCGATAAAATCGACTTTCACCCAAAAGTCATCAAAAAAGATACGGAAGGACACCTCATACTCATCAAAGAAAAACCTACCAAGAAGAACTCTCAATTCTGAACATCTATGCTCCAAATGCAAGGGCACCCACATTCATAAAAGAAACTTTACTAAAGCTCAAAGCATACATTTCACCTCACACAATAATAGTAGGAGACTTCAACACCTCATTATCGTCAATGGACAGATCTTGGAATCACAAACTAAACAGAAACACAGTGAAAGTATCAGATGTTATGAACCAGATGGATTTAACAGATATCTATAGAACATTTCATCCTAAATCAAAAGAATATACCATCTTCTCAGCACCTTATGGTACCTTCTCCAAAACTGACCATAAAATCGGTCACAAAACAAACCTCCGCAGATACAAGAAGATTGAAATAATCCCATGCCTCCTATCCGGTCACTACAGATAAAGGCTGGTCTTCAATGGCAACAATAACAACAGAAAAACCACAAACACATGGAAGCTGAACAATGTTCTACTCAATGATAACTTGGTCTAGGAAGAAAGAAAGAAATAAATTAAAGACTTCCTAGAATTTAATGGAAATGAAAGCACAACATACCCAAACTTATGGGACACTTTGAAAGCAGTGTTAAGAGGAAAACTCATAGCTTTGAGTGCCTCCAAAAAGAAACTGGAGAGAGCATACACTAGCAGCTTAACAACATACCTGAAAGCCCTAGAACAAAAAGAAGCTAATACACCCAAGAGGAGTAGAAGACAGGAAAAAATCAAACTCAGGGTTGAAATCAACCAAGTAGAAACAAAAAGAACTATACAAAGAATCAACAAAACCAGGAGTTGGTTCTTTGAGAAAATCAACAAGATAGATAAACCCCTAGCCGGACTAACCAGAGGGCACAGAGACAGAATCCAAATTAACAAAATTAGAAATGAAAAGGGAGACATAACAACAGATTCTGAGGAAATTCAAAAAATCATCAGATCCTACTGTAAAAGCCTATACTCAACAAAACTGCAAAATCTGGATAAAATGGACAATTTTCTAGACAGATACCAAAAACCAAAGTTAAGTCAGTATCAGATAAACCATCTAAACAGTCCCATAAAGCCTAAAGAAATAGAAGCAGTCATTAAAAGTCTCCCAACCAAAAAAAAGTCCAGGTCCAGATGGGTTCAGTGCAGAATTCTATCAGACCTTCACAGAAGACCTAATACCAATATTCTTCAAACTATTCTACAAAATAGAAACAGAAGGAGCACTATCCAATTCCTTCTATGAGGCCACAG
>CM052714.1:68415267-68443252 GCA_028551405.1 Uromys caudimaculatus
TTCTCTGTGATAACTCCAGCTTGTGTCAAGTTGACGCAAAACCAGCCAGTACAATCGTAGATTGAGAAGATCATCATCAAAGCAGGATTTGCTGGATAAAGAAATCTTAACCTTATATTTCTTTCCTCAATAAATCTTAACCTTATATTTTCTGGTTTATGTATTTTCCCTTTCTAACCCATCACTGAAACTAGGAATTCTAAGTTTTCTTGCTCTTTAAAAAACACCATGGTTTGTTGGAGGTTCTTTATGTCTTTCATAATGTGAAATAAAAACTATATGGTACTATATAAAAATCCCCAATGTCAGGTGATCAAAGAATCTTTTTACAACTGTTATCTCATAGGCTCAAACTAAGGCAAAAATGTAGCTGTGGTTTCTTCATTATCTATTTGAGTTAAGTTTGTTTGTTTGTTTGTTGATACAATGTAGGTCATCTGAGAAGAGGGGACCTCAAATGAGAAAATGCCACCATCAGATTGGCACATAGGCAAGCCTGTGGGCCATTTTTTAATTAATAATTGGTGTGGAAGGGCCCAACTCACTGTAGGCAGTGCCATTCCTGGACAGGTGGACTTAGGGTGTATACAAAAGCAAACTGACCAAGTCAGGAGAAGCAAGTCAGTAAGCAGCACTCCTTCATGGCCTCTGCTTTAGTTCCTGCCTCCAGGTTCCTATCTTGAGTACCTGCTCTGATTTTCCTCAATGGTAGACTGATCAGGACATGTAAGACAAATAAACCTGGTCTTCCCATCACAGTAATAGAAACCTAAGACACTGGTGAATAGGAAGAGTTCATAACTGATTCCACATTTTTGGTTTCTGAAAACTGACTTCTTAGTTAAGTGCTTTGATTCTAGAGCTTTGTGGGACCCTACAAAGGAATCTCTTAGCTCTGTTATGTGACACTTGTTAGAGACAGCAAAAATTAAATCAGCTAAAAATTGTTGTAGGTATTGTTGTCACTCTCAACGGAAAACTTTCTTACAAAAGATGAGAATATTTTTAATACTTTACACATGTCACATGAGAAGCATTTCTAAACTAGTGGAAATACATCTCGAATTAAGAAAATTTAAACGTGTTCTTATTTTAATAGTAATTGTTCTAAGTTTTTTGAAAATTATACTTTGTTCATGTGGGAATCTTTGTGCATATTTATGTGTGTTAGCATGAGTGTGTATGCAAGGGTTGCACATAAAAATGTTAGTAATGATATTACTTGTTAGGTGAGTTCAAATTCAAAATAAGTAAGTAAGTAAATAAATGAATAATTAGGTTAAAAATTCTACATTGTGACAAATTATCCAAGAAAGAGTTATTCTGGTTTTACTTAAATCCTAACCCTTATTGTAACCATCTTTGTTATTACTTCCTTGGAGATTAAAAAAATAAAACACAGAGCTAAAAGCAATAGGAGCCACAGCAATGTGTTTACAAAGTTTACTTTCCCTCACCTTGACATTTAGAAATGTATTCCCCAATACTTCGGGAAGTCAGTCACTCAGGTTGGAGACAGCAGTGGTTTAATGCACAGGATTAGGACTCTGCCTGCCCTGATCTATCTTTCTGAGTCTTCAGCTCCATGTTCCAAAACTAGCCAGGTTTAGACATAACCACACTGTTTGTATCTGTCAGGATTACTGGCACACGTTGCCACAGCAACAGATGTTGCCAGTGCCTTGGACACAAGAGTCATGGAAGCTGAAGTGTTCTCTGTGTGTGGTACTGTGGGATCTGGTTTGAGTCTTGTAGGATTTTGAGAGTGAGGTAAGATAGAAAGAATGTGTAACTTCTCTTATTAAAAATGCTTTTTGAATACTTGAGCTCCTGGGCTGTAATCAGCATGACTATTCTTTCCCCAGATTCATCCTTCTCTCTTGTGAGACCAGAGTACATTAACTGCATACCTACTGTTGAATAAGTGCATGAGAACCTGACTTGTGAACGTCATTCAGCATGCAGTCATGTTCTTTCTGTCTTGGATACGTCATTTCTTGGACCTTCCCTTGTTCTTATCATATTCCTCGGTCATTTCACTGTTATACCAATGTTGTCCCAAAAATGAATGCAAAGGATAGAGAGCTGGTTCCAGGGAGAAAGTTCCTGTGGTGTCAGCATGAGACCTGATCCCCAGCACCCATGGAAAGGAGAAGCACGCAGCACCCCTGCAATCCCAGTGCGGGCTCCAGAGCAGAGAGAGGCAGGTTTCTGGTCTCATGGGCCAGTCAATCTAGCCAGATGTGGTGAGGTCTAGATTTAATGAGAGACTCTGTTACACCACCACAAAAGGTGGAACTTGATCTAAGAAAACACCAAACTTCAAACCCTAGAATGTGTATACACATAAACACACATATCACACACCAAAAATGTCAAAAGTGAAAAGAGAGGAAAAAGAATCTCACCTCAGTCTTCAATGTGTTTATTGTTCATTTGTCAGCAACCAAGAAGTGAAGAGCCAGGCCAATAAGGTTTGAGAGAGAAAATTAAAACTAAACTTTGTCATCAGGCAGCCACTGGGGAAGGGTTGAGGACAGCTTTCAGGAAGCAGATTTGGTGTTCAGTAAGGTGGGACAGACAATATCAAAGTGGAAACTGGAATCAGCCTCCATTAGAATTGGATTGCACACATTGTGAGCAAAGTTCAAGTTCAGATTCTGACAGGGAACAATTAGATGTGTCCCTTGGGAGGTGGTGCAAGTAGAGAAACCGGCTGGGCTGTTACTGAGACCATCACTGGTGCCTAAGGAGGGAGTTAGGCTTCCCTTAGAGCAGAGGCAGCCAGCAAGCACAGTCCCTGGGAGCAACTGAAAGTTTCTCTGCTCTCAACAGTTTCAACCAAGTAATTTTAACTTTTATCAAACTGCAATTACTAGAAAGTCCAAACAAAACAGAAGTAACTAGTCTGTTAGCTAAGAGAGCAATTGAAGCTCTTGTGGAGTGCAGGAGGCCAGGCATGGCAGTGCCTATAAAGATCTTCTTGACCTGAAGAACTAGGCCCCAGGGGAGCTAGAAATTCTAGAGCACAGAGGGACAGTTTCAGGCACTGGGGGATTTGGTTTTGTTTTGTGTATGGTGTATGTGCGCATGCGCGTGCACGTGTGTGTGTGTGTGTGTGTGTGTGTGTGTGTGTGTGTGTGTGTGTGTGGTGTATGTGTGCGTGTGCATGTGCGTGTGCGTATGCACGTGCGTGTGTGTGTGTGTGTGTGTGTGTGTGTGTGGTGTATGTGTGTGTGTGCATGTGCGTGTGCGTATACACATGCGTGCATGTGTGTGTGTGTGTGTGTGTGTGTGTGTGTGTGTGTGTGTGTGTAGATATGTACTGGTATATATCTATGTGTCTTTGTGTGGTGTGGATATCAGAGAAAAACATCAGGACACCAAGTCCCATCCTCAGTAATGTTGTCTACCTCTTTTGAGAAGTTTCTCTTTCTCTCTCTGGGTCTGAGGGTTGTAGATTGGGCCAGGCTAGTTAGCTGAGTAAGCCCTGACATCTCTTTCCCCTTGTCTTCCAGCACTGGGATTACAAACACCCACCACCAGCCCGGATTTTTGATGTGGATCTGGGGTTTGTTCCTCATGCCTTCAAGGAAAGTACTTTACTGGCTGAACAATCTCTCTAATCTCTAGGTATAGGATTTGTTCTAAGATTTCTGTTTTATTTAAATGCCATGCTAATACAAAATTATGTTAGATTTAAAAGTCTAGATCTGAATAGTAATAATAATAATAATAATAATAATAATAATAATAATAGTAACCTGTTTCTATATTTAAGAAGACTATGAGGAGTCACAGAAGTAAAGAAGAAGGGAAGAAAGGAAGGGAGGGAGAGAGAGGGAGGGGGAGGGAGAGAGAAAGAGAGAGAGAGAGGGAAGGAGGGAGGGAGAGAGAGAGAGGGAGAGAGAGAGAGAATGCTACTCTTGGGTCCAGGCTCACATGTAAATCTTGTATAAAGATTTTATCACATTTCTAATGACACCTGTATGGGAGAAATATTTATTTCAAGACTTTATCTGGCCCAAAGCATTTTGAAAAATAGTGCTAATCCATAATTTACCACAGCAATGATATAAGCAAATGATATTTAAAAATGTTTTTACCCAGCAAAGGAAACAGCAGACAGAACCGACAATCTACAGAACAGAGAGAGATCTGCAAACTATTAACCTGACAAGGGAGCAATATCCAGGATACATAAGCAATTCAGGCAGCAAAATACGAACAAAATAATCAATTAAAACATGCAAACAATATGAGTAAACATACTTGTAACATATGCAACAGATAGATAAAAAACATTTAGGAGACCAGCAAATGCAAATCAACTTGGTTAGGAAGGAATGTGGGTGGGGAGAGCAGAAGGAGTGAATGTATAGAGCTTGTATGCAGGGTGCTGAAATACCAATGCGGGATTAAATCCAAGTGTTTCATGATCCAATGGGGTGACTACCATTTACATCAATTTATTACGTATTTATATATATTTCAATATAGCTAGAAAAAGAGCTTCAGAGTTTTGAGCACAAAATTACAATAATCCTTGAATTGGTATACACTTTAACTACTATAGATAGATTATAAGCTTCCTGAATGTGAGATATAGTAACATGATCCCCATAAATATAAATAGCTACATTTTTCAATATGGACATAGACATTGTTTTTTAATTTCCCCAACCCCCTTTTCACTTTTTATTTTAGGGCACTGTCTCACTGAGCTATAGGTTGCCTTTGAAATCATAATCCTTCTGCCTTGGTCTCCCAAATAGGATTACTAGCCTATGCCACTAGCCTAAGGTAAAAGAAAAAAATCTGACTGTTGTTAAATTTGGCAGTCAAAACTATAGCATCTAATGGTAACCCTTCAGCATGCTACATAAAAAGATAACCAGGAGACTGGAATATTGGGACGCCAGGACAGTGGTCCAGAAACCTAAGAACACTGGATTTTGAACATGGAATTTAATACAGTGAACTAATTTACAAAATACTATAAAAGTGGAAGAAATAGCAACAAAATCATAGTAAATCACACAGACAATAGTGACTTGGGAAATTCTTAGGCTTCCTTCTTATAACCGTGTCTTTCAATGCCAACCCCTGAACCTACTGACAAATGTTCAAGTCCATTTAACTTTCAATCCAAAGTTCTCGGTCATACTGGGGGCCATGTTCAAGGCTAGTATCTTAGTTGTCTTTCTATTGCTGTGCTAAGATATATAAGAGACAGTCTTTAGTTGGTTTACAGTTTCTGAGGGTAAGACCATGGCCATCATGTCGAAAGCATGGCAGGAGGTAGGCAGGCATGATGCTGAGGCAGTAGCTCAGAGCTTACATCTTTATCTGCAAGTTAGAGAGAGAGAAAGACAGAGAGAGAGAGAGAGAGAGAGAGAGAGAGAGAGAGAGAGAGAGGCATAGACTTTTGAAACCTCAAAGTCCAACTCCTCCCCCCCCCCCCCCAGTGACACATGTTTCCCAACAAGGTCACACATACTAGTCTGTTCCAAACAGTTCCAGTTCCACCAACTGGGGACCAAGTATTCAAATATATGGCCCTGTGGGTGCCATTAAGATTCAAACCACCACATTTAACACACATAATATGACAACATAATTGATCAAGACAAAATGAATGTAGTCAGGCCACATGATATGAGGTTCCTGTGTGTGGAAAGATAGTGGACAAATACACAGTTGACTATTATCAAGTTAGTTCATATTTGTATAACTCTAACATTTTAGTGTCACCAATTAGAAGGCAACAGAAGGGAAAAGCCAAGGATGATGGGACTCTGAAGCTGGATAAAACAACAGGGGAAGACAAATCCTAGAAGGCCTGAGTGAGATGCTACTTAAAAAACAAACAGACAATGAGTGCTGGCAAGTATCCAAACACTATAGACTTGTCTTATAAACTAATGATGGATCTTCCATGTAATTCAGCTCTCCTGGCTATTTAGCTGAAAGAACCAAACTCAACTATATCAGACATAAATGCACATGTACGTTTTTGAAGCAGTATTCACAGTAGCTAAGTCATGAAACCAACCTAGGTGTCCAACAACAGAGGAATGGATAAAGAAAATGTGGCAAATGTATACAATGATATTTTTATTACTTCTATTACATTTGTTCTTTGACAATTTCATATGTATGTCTAGTGCACTCTGATTGTTACTACCCCTACTTCTTAACATCCCACATCATTGTCACACCACCGTGCCTCTACACAAGTCCTGCTCTGACATTCATGCCTCTTTGTTTTATTTTATGACTCACTGAATTTAACCAGGACTGTCTATGTGAACATCCATTTGGAACCATCCACTGCATCCTAGTACTTGCCAAATGAAGGTAATAGCTGCCTTCAGAATCCATCAGTAGTCAATAGTTTATCAGGGAAGCAGTAAAGCCCTGTGTTAGTTAGGATTTCCATTGCTCTGAAGAGACACTATGACCAAAGCAAATATTATGAAAGACAACATTTAATTAGGGATGGCTTACAGTTTCAGACATTTAGTTCATTATTATCACGGTGGGAAACAGGGCAGCATCCAAGAAGACACAGTGTTGGAGAAGAAACTACATCTCATTCCAAAGGCAGCCAGGAGACTCTCTTCCACCCTGGATAAAGCTTAAGCTTAAGCCCTCAAAGCCCACCTCTACAGCGGCACACTTCTAAAAAAGCCACATCTTCTCTGACAAGGACACACCTCCTAATAGTGCCACTCCCTGTGGGCCAAGTGTATTCAAACCACCGCACCCTCCTAATCCATGATCAACAGCTGACAGGCCTAGTCCTGTGTAGTCCCACTTCAGGAAGTTACAGTTGTTCTGAGGTCAGGACCACATTGACTGTGACATGCCCAAATAATAACATTTCATAGCTCTTCTCCCTAACTTCTGGCTCTTATATTCTTTCAGCCAGTCTTCTGTAATGATTCAGAAGACTTACAGTGAATGATATAAATGTCTTAAGCACTCAAGTTTCACTCTCAGCACCTTGAGAAACCATGTGTCTCTGTATTCACACAGTGTTTGTTTTTCAGAAGAATGAAGTCATGTCATTTATGGAGAAATAGAGGCAACTGGAGACAACATTAAGCATACTAAGGAAGTCTCAGAAAGACTAATATCATATGTTTCTCTCATTTGTGGTTCCTAGATTTTTTTATATAATTATATGAAATCATACATATGTATGAGATAAAAGTAGACATGACAATGTCCAGTAGAACAAAGGAGTCTGGAGCTGGGGACTGCTGAAAGAGATGGGGTGCAATATGCTCAATACACAATACATACCCTTAAGATATTTCTAGAAGAAATAATAAGGCTGGGGAACAGTAGCAGTAAAAGGGTACAGGGTCTGAGGGAGTTTGCATGCCTTACAAAGCTCATCAAGAGAATAGAGGTACGGCCCTTATTGATTTAACCTCAAAAAGGTACTGTCTTAGTCACTGTTCTATGGCTGTGAAGAAACATGATGACCATGACAACACTTATTTTAAAAAAGCATTTATTGGTGGCTTGTTTGATTTTCAGAGGTTTAGTCCAATGTCACTAGGGTAGGAAGGATGACAGCAAACAGACAGATATGGTGCTACTTCTGGACCCACAGAAATTAGGAAGATAGAAAGATTGGGTCTGGATTGGGTATTTGAAACCCCAGAAGCCACCCCCAATGACAAGTGTCCTCCAGTAAGTCCACGCCTCCTAATCCCTGTCAAGCAGTACCACTTCCTACTAATCAACTACTTAAATCTATAAGCCTATGGAGGCCACTGCTATTCAAATCATCCCAGGTAACAACTAGATATTTCATATTTCTGTGTTGTTTGGGTTTATATTTTGACATTTATGAAATCAAATTCAAATTCTTTCCCTGTTCCCATGAGTCTTCCTACATGCTCCCCACTTCACCTCTCAAACCTTTAGGGCAGGGTTCCCAAGGTGGATGAGGGATGCTCTATGTCAGATCTCATGACACATTTGTGCTTTTATTCCTTGGCTGTGTAAATGTTTATCTTGTATGTGTAAAGACAACATGTCAGGGAATTTAACCTTTTAGTCACCAGAAGAAGTCAAATCTTGCCAAGTACAGTGATATGCAGAAGGATTATAAGCTCAAAGTCACTGTGCTGCACAGTGAGACCCTGATTTTTTTAAAAAAGGCAAACTGGTAAAATCTTGATATTCCAGCATTCTAGATACTTTATTTTATGGCAATTATTCATTTGATCCCCTTGACATCTTAAAGTTTATTCTCTATCAAGAGACACAAACTGAGTGTCAACTATACAGAGTCGTTCCAAATACCATTACCATCACTATCAGGGAACAAATTGAATCCTAAATAAAACACAGACAGCATAAGTGCTCATCTGTTTTAAATTTATTTATTCTAATTCTGTTTAGTTACTTTCTTTGCTATGTATCCCAGGCTGCACTAAAACTTCCAACAGTCCTCCTACTTCAGTCTCTATGATTGTAGGCATTAGCTATTGTACTCACCCTTACTTTGTTTTATTAAGATAGTGTTTCATATAGTCTGGGATGGCCTTGAAGTGGTTCCATGGCAGAGGATGCTGTCCTGGCCAGTCTTGTGTCAATTTGACACACAAACTAGAGTTATCTGAAAGAAGGGAACCTTAATTTAAAAAAAATGTTTCCATAAGATCTGGACTTAAAAGCATTTTCTTAATTAGTGATTGATAAAGAAGGGTCCAGCCCTCATGAGTAGTGCTACCCCTGGGCTTCTATAAAAAACCAGGCTGAGCAAGTCATGGGAAACAAGCTGGTAAGCAGCATCCTGTCATGGCAGCTGCATCAGTTCCTGTCTCCAGGTTCCTGCCCTGATTGAGTTCCTGTCCTGATTTCCTTCAGGGATGACCACTGCTGTGGAAGTGTAAGTCAAAAAAGCCCTTTCCTCCCCTAGTTTCTTTTGATCATGATGTTTTTTTCAAAGCAATAGAATCCTAACTAAGGCAGATGGCCTTAAAATCTGGTCTTCTTGCCTCTACTTCAGGAGTGTTGAAATTACAGAAATCACCAACACACCTGTGTGTGAACCCAGAGCTCCCTGCATCTGAGCTATGTAGTCACTCCTCAAGATAGTTTTTAGTAGTTTAATGACTGAGTAAGGCATGGGATTATAGAGACTGCAGGAGAGAGATCACAAAGTGCCTCAGAGGCTTCCTGCCATGACTCTCTGTGTCCTATGACCTATTCATCAATGCCTCTGGTATTAGACAGAGTCTATCAGAGCTCATGAGACTCCTCGCAGACATCAGCCAACATGTGTATAATTCTTGATGCCCTTATCCTAAAAGTTGAAGAACACACAGGTTATAGGAAATAAGGAAAGGGAAGCTGATGTTCCTACACTCTACAGAGCCTCAGAGGGTTCCTGCCATGACTCTGTGTCCTATGACCTACTGGTTCCATGAAGGGTTGTTACTATACTGAGAGACCTGAATCTTAAATTATGCTTTTTATTGTTTGAATATTCCTGCAAGCTATGATTCTTCACAAGTATTACTAAGTGTAATGTATTTTATTCCTTAAACAACAATGTTAACTATTCAAATAATGGAGTGTGGGGATTGTTGGAAGTACGTTTAACATACATATTATTTTGAAAATTCTGAGAATTCCTGGGAATACTGATTAATTGTCCTAAATCTCAGAGTAACATGCTGGGGATTTAAAATAATTCAAAATCTGTTTGTGTGTTTTTTCACTGTATATGATCATTCAAAAACGTACAATTGCTGGTGGAAAAACATATTTTGTTTTTAGAATAATTTTTAAAGAATTAAATTAAAATCTCGCCTCTCTAGAAAATTTTTTACCAATGGCCTTTTGTCAAAGCAGTGTATCCCACTTGGAATTCTGGCAGCATTCAATCTGTCCGGCTTGGCATAGGTAGAGAAAGTAACGCCCACACTTTGTGCTTGTGCTTCCTCCTGCCCTAATTACAAAGGCAGCAGCGTGGCAGCTCCCTTCCTTGTGCTTGCTGCAGTAATTATTCTGCAAGCATGACTATCTAAGGTGGTTCTCCAAAGTTCCTAGATACATTCTATTCCCCACTTTTCCTGATGCTGTTTCAAAATCCTAACAAAAGCAATTTAGGGAAGGAAGAATTAATTTGGCTCATAGTTTCAGAGCTCAACATGCTAGGAAAGTCATGGCTTTGAGAGAGCAGCTGTCACATTGCATACATACACAGTCAGGAAGAAGAGAGTGGAGAATGCTGGCAATTGTTGGCTTTCTCCTTTACTGATGCTGCCCATGCGTAGATTGGCTCTTCTCAATTAACTTAATCTTGAGACTCTCTCACAGACATGCCCAGAGGTTCGTTTCCTTGGTGATTCCAAATCAAAGCAAGTTACAAACCAGCAAAACATTACCAATGGTAATGGTTTACCATTACACCATAACTCTTCAAAGGAGAGGACTACTGTCTGACACTCTGGTAAGATTTCCAGCGTTTTAGGCGTACTTAACAACATCCATGAAGGTGTAGCACTTGATTGGTTGACAAGTCACTTTCATCTGTCTATCAAATTTTCTTGTTCTAAAGATGTCCTGAATTGCAGTAGAACAGGGTTTGAGCAGATTTAGCCTCTCTATTTTCTTATTTGAAACCTAAACGTTCTAAGGCAATGTGGTACTTAGTACTGACTATTAAACTCACGGGACAGAGAAATGCTCAGGAGATAAGTAGCTGGGTGTTCTGTGATACTTTTTTTTCTGCTCATATCTAATCAATGAGTTAATCCGAAATTAATAATAATAATATGATTGGGAGTAGCGAACGGTGCAGTGGGGCATAGGTGGAGGATGTAGGTTACTGAAGCCATATCTTGCTCTGGCCCCTTCCTAGAGTACTTTTCCATCTGTCTCCTAACAGATTCTTTCTGCTCTGTCACATGCTCGCTTCCAAAGATGGATTAAACACTCTGAATCAGTAAGGCAAACTAAAACCTTCTAATTGTTACTGTCAAGTGATTGTCATAGCTACATAAAAATAACTAATGATGTGAAAATCAAACACCCATCTTAAAACATGCAGGCTACAATCTGATAGTTCCTGAAGAATATTATCTCACAGTAAACTGAGATCTGTGCTTTTTGTACTTCATTTCATAGTCTGAGCCAATGAAAAACCATATAATTGGGCTGGAGGAGATGTTTTAAAGTGTTTGTCATGCAAGCACAGGGACCTTGGTTCAATCTCCAGAACCCACGCTTTAAAAGTATGGCAGCACTTGTTTGTAACCCCAGTGCTGATGAGGTGGCAACAGACATATCCCTGAGACTCAAGAATGGCTGCTCTGCCTAACAACTGAGCAGCCCTAGGCTAGTGAGAGACCCTTTCTCAGAAAGATGAATAGTACCTGAGGAATGACCTGAAGTTGTGTTCTGACTTCCACAGGCACATGTGCACTTGCATACACACACATATCCATCCTCATAATACACACATGCATTGGACACACTCCTTATACACACACAAACACCTCAAACACACATATGCATACACATACACACACACATTCGCACGCATACACACAAACATGCACAAAAAAAGCCTAAAGCTGACAGTTCAAAGAAGTATTAAGGGGGAAAAGGGAAGATACAAATGCCTTAGGAAAATAGCTTCAGTCTTGTGCTGTGGGTATTATGAAATCAATTCCCTAATTACATATATCATGAATCACTTTCCTCTCAGCAAGAAGCTAATTAACCAGCCAAGCACAGGCTGAGTATCACTACTGCTCACAGACAGAAGGAGGCTGGGAGTGGGGGTGGGGTGGGTAGGTAAGGATGGGGGAGGGGGGAGATAGCTGACAGGATACCAACAGAGGTTGTTTTCAGAAAGAACAAATTCCAGTTCTTTCTATTTCCAGATTTCCTGCTCTAGGTAATAACTGCTTGTTTGAAAGCTGGAATTCCATAGAATGACTGTCCTGCAGCCTACAAACCCAAGCACAGTTAAGGAAGGATCCAGAGCTGTGAGTGAATGAGCACTTCTCTCTGTGCTCTTTACTCAGCAATATCTCTATAGGCCCTGGTGGGCCCTAGTGGGCCCCAGTCTCTTGAAAAAGTTTCCACAATTGCATTTGGTGATATGTCTTTAGGAGGAAGTGAAGCAGAGAAACCAGATAGGCTCTAAGCTTTCAGAAATGACCTCCAAACAAAGTCCTGTCACTTCTCAGCAACACCTTTAATTTCAATAACAAAAACACTTCAGTGTTCTTGAGAGGCTTGGTGATTCACTGACTATTGCCTTCATCCTGCCTGCTCATGGCCTGCTGCTCCCAAGCTCACCCCAGAAGTTACTACAACAACTCAGCCATAATCCTGACTCTGCTCTGCCCCATAAGAGCTCTCCTCTCTCTCTCTCTCTCTCTCTCTCTCTCTCTCTCTCTCTCTCTCTCTCTCTCTCTCCACCAGTTTAAGCTGAAGCATTGCTTGATGTTTTCTACATTTAGGCTCCTCACCTGCCAACTCCCAGGACCCTTTTGAATGATCAGGCTCTACTCTTCCCTTGGTAACTTCGTTTCTAATGAGATTCAGGGCAACATGCAAGAGAACATGACATCCACACCTGTGGGGCCCTCTAAAAAACTTGCTTCTAAAGGTAAGATTGTGAATTCAGACTCCTGTAAAAGTCCATGCCTGATTCTTGTTCTTGCCAACATTCTCACAATCTTGGTTAATAAACAGAATTGGTCACCCTTTTTGCTGCTAAGAAGAAAGAAAAGAAAATCTTAAAGCAGCTCACTTATAGCTCAGTTGACACCCATGTTCTCCAGTTCTGAGAGCTCATAGGTGTCACCCTCATCATGCTCAGTGGCTCTAGTAGAAGCATCTCGTTCCTACAATCATCTCTGCTTCAGGGCAGAGGTGACTGTACACACGGCCATGAACCAATTGTCACACTGGGTGTGAGGAGTCAGAGTCCAGCCCAAAAGTCAGCCCGGAGTTCTCACTTCTCCAGCAAGCCACCTTTTCTCCACTTGTATCTCAACACAAAGGACTTTATGTACTATTGTTTATCCTAACATATTTTTTAACTTTGTACAAAAGCATCCTACTAAGAACCCTTGTGTCACTATTTCCATTTTAGCTAACAAGGTGTAGTTTGACGTGCCTGTATACTATGTTTATAGATCACCAGAAGGAATAGGAGGAAATAGAAGGATTAAATTTTTTAATCCTTTTTTTTTTTTTTTTTTTTTTTTGGTTTTTCGAGACAGGGTTTCTCTGTGTAGCCCTGGCTGTCCTGGAACTCACTCTGTAGACCAGGCTGGCCTCGAACTCAGAAATCCGCCTGCCTCTGCCTCCCAAGTGCTGGGATTAAAGGCGTGAGCCACCACCGCCCGGCAAATTTTTTAATCCTATTGATAATACTCCTATACTGAATTCACACTTCAAAGTATCCTCTCTTTTTAAAGAACAAAACAATGGTAAATAAAATATATTAGTCCATTTTGTATTGCTGCAACAAAACACCCAGAGGTACAGCATAAAGAAAAAGGTTCAAATAGCTCAGTTTGGCAGACTGAAAGTCTCAGGTCAGGTTGCTGAAAAATTAGAAAATAGATGGTAAAACAGACAGATTGTGGAGTCAGACTTGCTACGTTATAACAACTCACACTCACAGGAATTAACTAAAGTCCCTTAAGAACTATGTTCATTTTTTCCAAAGGCCTAACTACCTTCTGCCCTGAGGCCCCACCTTGGGAAGGATCAACTACACTCAGCATTTTGGCATCCAGCACTTGGACCTTCAACACACAAACCACATCCATACCCTACCAGATTTTAAAAAGAAGAGGTGATGCACTTCAGAAAGGAGGGTGAAGTCCACAGGAAAGACAAAACAGCAAGTTTAAGCCAAGCCATATGGCTGCTGGCGGTGGGAACTGGAAGCTCATCATAGCAGTTCAGTGGAGCGGTGTTCTGTGTCACATGGCTGACCTGCATTAGGCCTGAGGCCTGAGGTGTGGAAGTACACTGTGTTGAAGAGGACAGCACTGAGTTTCCCCTGAACTCACAGGGATCTGAGCCAGCTGCAGGCTGAAAAAACTGGAAAACCAAGCGACTTCTGAATGGGCTGAAATTAAGCAAGCCACCTGTGCATCCAAGGACCTCAGATGCAGCATTCTTAATGTGGACTGGGATGGGAACTCCCAGGGCAGCATTATATAGCCTGGCTTGGACTAGTGCCCAAAAACCCCAGAGGAAAACACTAGAGTAGAAATGCACAAAGAGAGGAAAAAGAACAGAAAAAGAGGTGGGGATGCTGGGGAAGATGATCCTAGAACTTAGCACTTAAAATGACCTGAAAAAAATCTAAATTTGAAAAATTATCTCTAAATATCAAAAATAAATAAGATAGCTTTCAGTATTTTTCAGTGGAGCTGTAATGTACTAAATGTGTTCTCCAAATTTTCAATGTTAAAATTCACAATGTGATGATATTTGCAGATGAGAGTTCTTTGAGAATAGTTATGATGAGTCTTTCACAAACCTTGAAAGTACCCATAATCAAGAAAACTTCAGGAAGAAAATTCAGGCTGTCAAGATGGTCAGTCAGTGGGTAAGGGTGCCTGCTGCCTGATGTGAGCCTGAAAACCCAAGATCAAACTTCAGAAGCCAGGAAAAGGGAGAAAGAAGGAACCATCTGCACATTTAACATCCACATACTTGCTATCATACACACACATATGCACATGTATGCACACACACACACACACCAGTAATAAATACAGATTTAGAAACATAAATAATTAGATAACATGCTAATTGAAAGAGCTTTGGATACAGTGCTAAGGAAGGACCTAGAATACAGAAGAGACAGAGGGCACAGGGTGGGTGGGTAGTGAAGAGATGCCATTTGCTGTTGGTTTTAGTGCTAAGCATCTCTTCCTGTGGGCACAGCTACAGCTCATTCTTCCCAGTTTGAGATTGGTCTTCTGGAGTCTGAGGGAAGAAGGCCAGATGAGTTCCAGGCCAGCCTGCTACATACAGTGAGACCTTGACTCAGACCTTGACAAGGAAAAGAAAGGTAAGAAGGCCCAGAAGAATGAAGAAAGCTGGGGGGCAGGGGGGAATGAATGAAGGGAGGGAGGAATAAAGGAGGGAGGAAGGAAACGGAAGAGATGGAGAAAGGCAAGAGAAAGGGGAGAGGAGGGGAAGGAAAGGGAGGAATGGAGAGAGGGAGGAAGAAATATTATTTTAAACAGTATCTGAAAAAGATCTGGGCTAAGAGGAAAGTTCAGTAGTAGAGCTCACTCTCTTCCTCATGAGTGTGTGCATGTACTGTGTTTGACATCTGTGACCTCAGCAGCTGTGCACTGTTGGCATGTTGGACAATGTGCTTCTTTGTGTCTGGAGCTGCCCTGGGCTCCGGAGGTTTTCCTCAGCATGCCTGACCTCTGCTCTCTAGATGTCGGTAGCACGTTAGAGTTGTCAGAACCAAAGATGATGTTTGTAGACTATGCCAATGTCACTTGGAGGGTAAAACTGTCCCCTGCTAAGCATGTGTTCTAGCACACATCTAAATACAACTGCAGAGAAGAAAGGGGACACCAGGCAATAAGAGCTGAGAACTTTCCAGAAATTAACACTTAACAGGAAGAAGTAAAGAAGCTAGACACTGAGGTATATTTTAATGGACAATAGTAATAAAAATTCTATAGCCACAAGCAAGAAAAGGCAAATCATGGAGAGGAAAAATAACTAGATATCAAGTAGACTTCAAAGTAATTGAGTAAATGAGCTCAGATGAACAAAAACCTAAACTAGAATTTTCTACCAAACAATCCCTTAAAAGTAAGGACCAAGCACAATTATTTCCATACATTTAGGAAAATTGGTGTCCTTTAGTGAGTATGTGTGTGTCTGTCTGTCTGTGTATGTGTGTGTGTGTTTGTGTGTGTGTGTGTGTGTGTGTATATATCAATGTGTCTGATAACTGTGTGTGCCCCTATGTGTGTCTATGTGTATATCTGTGTTTGTGTCCATATGTATGTCTATATAGGTTTGTATATCTGTCTGTGTGTCTGTGTGTATCTTTGTATGTGTTTGTACGTCTGTATATGTATCTTTGTGTATACCTGTATGCATCTGTATGTGTTTTTGTGAATGTGTCTGTGTGCATATCTGTGTGTCTGTATGTGGGGGGGTGGTTCTGATGCCTTGATTAGGAATTGTGTGTGAACACTGAAGGTCCTGTTCCGCAATTGGTTCTTGATCTATCAATAAAGATGCTAGCAGCAAGTAAGCTAGGAGGAATAGGCAGGGCTTTCAGTTTTCCCAAAGGCAGTCTAGCAGATGCAGGAGAGGAGAAAACATTCACCATGCTTCAAAGGGAGAAAGAGCCACCAGCCATATGAGATCTAGGGCAGAGTGGCCATTGACTGCTTCCCTGAATGGGACTGGGGAAGCAGGTGGGAGGTTAGAAACACAACTAAGCTGAGGGCAGATTTAGAGTGCTGAGCTAGGACTAAAGGTAACTAAGCAACTAAAGTTGAAGGCAGATTCAGAAATGCTGAGCTGGGAGTGAAAAGAAGGCCATAATAGCTGAGGAAGGCTTGGAAGAGCCCAACCATTGAGCTACAGCATATAAAAATAAGGTAAAGTGTGTGTGTGTGTGTGTGTGTGTGCGCGCGCGCATCTTTGATCTGTGGATCCGAGGGAACCTGGGTGAGGATGGTAGTGTGGTCCACCCAGAGCTTAAAGCAGGGTAGTAAAAAGGTACATGCTACATCTGTGTGTGTGTGTGTCTGTGTGTCTGTGTGTGTCTGTGTGTGTGTGTGTGTGTGTGTGTGTGTGTGAGAGAGAGAGAGAGAGAGAGAGAGAGAGAGAGAGAGAGAGAGAGAGAAAGAGAGACTATGTGTGACTGCACAAGTGTCTGTGTGCATATCTGGGTGTCTGTATGTGTGTATTATAAGTGTCTGTATGTGTGTTTGTGTATGTGTCTATGTGTATATCTGTGTGTCTCTGTGTGTGTATTTATGTGTGACTGTGCTTGCATCTGTGTGCATATCTGTGTATCTGTATTTGTAGTTGTGCGTTTGTCTATGTGTCTGTATGTGTAGCTGTGTGTTTGTATATCTGTATGTCTGTGTGTCTGTGTGTCTATGTGTATATTTGTATGTGTGTTTATGTGTATCTACAGAGGAGAAACTCAAGAATTGATTTTCAGGTATGCACCACCTTTTTTAAAACAAAATCTCACACTAACCAGGATCCTCCAGCTCTGCCAGTCTGGCTAGCCATCAAACCCCAGGGATCCTTCTGATCTTGAACTCACAGAGATATGCCTGACTCTGTCTCTGGAGTGCTGGGATTAAAGTGTGCTGCAACATGCCAAACACACCCATCTCTTTTATGTGTGTTCTGTGGATAGAACTCAGGGCCTTATGCTTGGAGTGCTATATCATCTGAACTATCTCCCCAACCCTTCATCTCTCTGCTTAATAATTTAATGAACATTTGAAAGGTACAAGAAGTTAAGGAGCACTCAGCAAATAATGAAAGTGTATTGATTGATTTAATTAAAATTTATTTTAAATTTTTTAATTACTTTTGATTTAAAAGATCACATCAAACAAAACTGCAAATGTCAATCATAAAAGAAAAGTTAGGGAGTAAAGGGAAGAATTGATGAAGTTCTTATCATGCTCAGAATGAGGAAAAACCACTGAATAACTTTAAACCTTCTTATGTAAAAAGATGATTTCAGGGCTCAGGATATCGCTTCATTGGTTCAGTACTTGCCTCACATGCAGGAAGCAATCAAAGCACCATATAAACTAGGTGGGGCAATATACACTTGTAACCCCAGCATCAGGAGGTGGGAGTAGGAGAATCAGGAGTTCAAGTTCATCCTCAGCTATCTATCATTTTCAAAGCTAACTTGGGATATATGAGACCCTGTCTGAAAATCATAAAGAGAAAAATGAGTTGGATGTGTTTGTGTTAAGGTGTAGCAATATAACCTATAGCTTCTAAACCAGCCAACATGAAAGACAGTGAATTATCATCATGTGCTAAGCCTTAAGAATTATCCAGCTGGCCCTTAGGAACAAGTCCCGAGGCTCTGCTCACTGGAAGACACAGTCATGATAGAGGGCACTAGCTAACCAGCAGAATGTTCAGGACTTAACAGGGAATTCTGGGAAATGAAAGTGTCATAGAAGGATCTTAAGTTTTGACCCTGGGTCCTAAGCTGTTTCCAGGTTTTGTGGGGCCTAACAGAAGGGGGAGAAGGTGCTGAGCTGATAGCCACAGGGAACCCCTAAGATTCCTAATGTCACAAAATAAAACTCAGGGTGAATTGTCTGTGAAATGTGCTCCATGACTAGAAAAGAAATGTAACTGGTCTAACCAGTTTGTAGAAAACCTCCAATTCTGACTGAGTACTAAGTAAGGCAGGGTCTGGGGAAAAGCTGAGGAAAAAAGGCCTAAAACTGAACAAGTGAGCAGAGACACCAGCCAGTCTCGTATTTTAGGGAGATGTGTCTCATGCATAGTCCAAAGAAGTTATGAAGCAACACCCATCATCTAAACATGTAGAATTCAACTGGAAAATGAACACACATACAAGAGAACAGAGAAGTGTTTCTCAAGGAAAGAAGTCAGTCAACGTAAACCTCTGTTTCTGTTTTGGGATGGTGGATTCAGTAGACAAAGTCTTCACAATGGCTCTTGTAAATATATGCATGGAATAAGGACATGTTTAAAGATAAAATGAAAGTATAATAACAATGACTAATTAAATAAAAACCTGTGGAGATTGAGAGGGATTTTTTGTTGTTATTGTTGCTTTGTTTTTTAGAAAAAAACAAGTGGGAACTCTCAAAATAAAGCCTATAGTAAGTGACATAAACATCCGTAGTGCAGCACTGTGACAGACTCACCACTGGTGAGGCTGGAATGTAACTCAGTGGGCCAAGTGCTTGTCTAGTACTCTGGCTAGCCTAGGCTCCATGCTCAGCACTGCTCAGCATAACTGTCTCAGTGGCACTTATCTGTAACCTCAGCATGTAGGAGGTGGACATAGGAGGTTCAGAAGCTCAAGGCTTCTCATACATAGCAGGTTTGAAGCCAGCTTACACATATAAGGCCCTGTGTCTCAAAGCATACTGGTAATTTTAAAAAAGAGAGGGTATTAGAACTTGTATAGTGTAATCAAATGAGAGCAAATGGTGGAAGGACGTCAACACAGCCTGTGAGTGATGAGTCATCATGGAGAGTCTGAGCACGCTGGTAACTAGTTCAGAAGAAAAGGAGAAAACAGATCTGAAGAAGCACTGATGATAAACTGATGATAATGGAAACCCATATACAGCCCAAGAAGCTCAGCAAACCACAACTGGACAAATAAGGTTCACTTACAGTCAGACTATTAGCAGTTCCTCCCTAGCTGATTAACAGAGCCACTACAACTGCTGCTGCAGCAGCACTACCAGCAGCACCACACCTCCCACCTCACCCCTACCACTCCACCCCACCCCCACCACAGCACACCTCACCCCACCAACAGCAACTCCACCACCACCACCCCCACTTCACTCCCTACCACCTCTTCTGATGAATTTGACAATCCCTGTAATATGTGCCTGGCATCACTGAAAAGTAGAAGCCCATTGCAGCTCTGAAGAAAAGAAAGTTGGATGACAGGCAAAACCAGTTTCCAAACTTAGTATGAAACCAGGATCATGAAGTTGCTTTGATATTGGCCTAGGATAGAAAGAGATAAAAATAAAAATAGAATTTAGGTTCAGAGCTGAGGAAGTAACTATGTCAGTAAGGTATTTGCCTGGCAAATACTAGGACCTGGGTTTGAATTCTTGAACCCACATTAAAAAAAAGAAAAAAAGAATGTGTTTTTGTTTTGTTTTGTTTTGTTTTGTTTTGTTTTGTTTTGTTTTGTTTTAAAAGCTGGGCAAGGTATTATTAATGCTTAAAAGCCCGGTGCCGGAGAGGTAAAGAGTAGATCAGTGGGGCTCACTGGCAGCCAGCTATTATACTTGGTGAGTTCTAGGTAAAAGTGAGAAACCCTGTCTAAAAAACCCAAGGTGGATGACACCTGAGTTAACACACACACACACACACACACACACACACACACACACACACACAAAATGTAAAAAAATAAATAAATAAAATAAAAAAGAACATAGGAGAAAGATCTCTGTAACCAGAGTAGGCAAAGATTCTTAAACTCAACTCTAAAATAGAAGTCATAAAAACACTCAACTGGGCTGCATTAAAATTTAAAAGGTCTCATTTCTAAAGATCAAAGTGAGTAAAAAGAGAAGCTAAAGATTGCGGGAAGGAAAGTCTTCTAAAACACTTAACAGAGTGATTAGAGATGAGAAATTGGCTGACCAGAATGTGCTCCACACATTTAGAAACATCATTAAAATATAACTAATAATAATTATTAATCACAAATAAAAACTCCTAGAACTATATCTAGAAATAATGAACCCTTCCAACCCAATGTAGAAATATCTGAAAGAGCCAAGCCTTTAGTAAACGTCTCACCAAAAAGGCACGATTGACTAAGAAGCACATAAACAGGTCATTCATAACACGGATCATTGAGAAATGGAAACGGAGCCCAGAAAATGCGTTGGTGAGAACACAGTAAAGCACAAAGCCTCAGTCCATGACATGAGAGCATACAGTGTCATGAACACCTGAAAAATCGTATGGCAATTTACAGAAACTGATTACCAATCACTATATCATTTAGCAATTCCACAAAGAAATGCATGAAAATACCCAGTATAAATAAAAACAGGCTCACACAAAATCCTATATGCCCACGCCCACAGCAGCCTAATAAACCGGACGCTGGGAAACAGCTGAATGACCCTCGTGTAGCAAAGGGAGGTGAACTCTGTTTACCCACACAATGAGTTTTTAAAAGCCAGCCTGGATTCCGTTCCTAGTGGTTCACAACTATCTATAACTCCAGTTCCAGGGGATCCAATGCCTCCTCTAAACTCCTTGGATTCCTACACATACAGTACGCATTCATGTACCTAGGCACACACATGTACACATTAAATTAAATCAATTTTGAAAGAAATGTTAAAAGAACAAAATAGCAATACCTAAACAACATAAATGAATTTCAAAAACATACTAAATAAAAGAAACCAGAAACTCAAAAGCCACATATTATCTGACACAGTGGTCCAGTGTCCGGAACAGGCAAGTCTGTACACTGACTTGTCAAGTACATAGAAAGTACATCAACAGCTCTCCAAGATGTAGGGGGGAACAGTGACAGCAAGAGAGACACTAGAGGGAAAGTAGCAGAATGACAGAAAGGGTCCAAGATGAGATTGAGGCAATGATGACACAACTCTGTAAGTCTCCTAAGTTCTTCACTGTACATGTCACAGTTATGAACATCATGGTTCATAACTTACGATTCATTTACCATTTAAAATATTAAGGATAAAGAAAACTATTAAAGGACTACAGAAAAAAAAGAGACCCAAAGGAATAAGGTCATACAGCTCCAGATAGAAATCCATTTTTAGAACCAAGAACAATATGTACAATGAAAACTAACAGGAGTGAAGATCAATTCTTAGGGGAAATGTTCAAAACACTAAGCCATTGCTTTCATTAATATGTGGCCCATGAATGACACGGTTCCCTCTTAGGTCCCAGCCCTGTGAAGAAAGCTGATGCAGAGATGAATGCTCAGCTTCCAGCTACATGAAGATATGTGTGAAAGGAAGTCCTAACATAATGGTAGCCTCTGGGAGAGACAAAGATGACTTCTGAGATGGGCTCTGGGGGAGTTGAAGGGTCAAAGCTCACAGTCGATCTGCCAAGTGTGCATATGGGATGGGAGTTGTGGGGAAGCAGGGCCAGACTCAGGGCTCAGAAGCAAGGACAGCAAGATCTGGAGAGGCAGCCTAGGGAGCAGAAGAATTTGAAGAGTGAGCAGAAAAGGTCTCTGCAAGTGGGATGTCAGCTACAGGGTCCCCAGGGGACACAATGTCTGTGTCTGGGGTGGGAGTTCTGGCAGGAGTTTCATCAGAGCTTCTGTAATGATCTTGGCAGGTGGGGCTTGGCCTCAAGAGAACAGTGAGCATACACAGCAAGCCACCTGGACACTAAACCACAAACCCCTCTGAGATCCATTGCTTCTCAAGGAGCATTTCTGTCCATTTAGATAAAAATTTTGAGGTTCCTGGAAGATGACTCAGTCAGCAAATGCACACACATGAACACATACATACAAATGCACACATACACACAGATATATATACATACACACAACACATAAACACATAAATGTGCATGAACATGCATACATACTCATGATCATACATGTACAGAACACACATACATATGAATACATACATGCATGAACACACAAACACAAAATACACACATACACATGAACACACTCATGTTCACAAACACACACAATCATGCCCAAATACATAAATCTATACACACATGAACACACACAAACACACATGAACACACATATGTATCTTAGCCTAATAGCCCTTCTTTCAGAGCATAAATAAAGGAATGTCATCATTTTTTTTTCTCGAAGACAGAGAATTCTCCAATCTGGAGGTGCAAATCACTTCAAACTCGGGAAGCAGTGCTTTCTTTGAACAAACCCCATACTGTATCACAGAACAAAGATGTTTTAGATGTAAACCTTGGGCTTCAGAATTCAAGTCCAAGACCAGAAATAATTCTCCAAAGTTCCAAAATGGTGTTTGAATACAAAAAGCACCTCGTTTGGATCAGAAGTAGCTGGTGTGCGATCTCAAAGCTCATATTGCTCCTGAATTCAAAAGCAACAAATCTCTCCCTCACCCCATTTCCTCAGGTCAGTGTTTTGTCTCCTAGTGTGCAGGAGAGAAGCCGCTGACATCACATTGTCATAGAGGTGCTTCCGGCAAGAACAGCAATGCCCAGTAGTTGTCATTCAGATTCACCAAGGTGCAAGATTTATTAAGACACTCACATTCAACATGGTTGGAGCACTTCCTGGTTTTAGCCTTTTCCAATTCTTTCTGTTTTTTTCTCTTACAGGGATCTATCAGAAAGGGGTCCTAGAAAGTGGCCCTATACAAGGCAGACAAGGCTCAGAACAAAGCAGCCTGTCGATATCCTGGCATAGATAGGCTTCTAGTTTCTGAAACTGTGAGAACATAAATATTTTCAGTGTAAGCCGCTCAGTCAGTGGGACTTCATCATGCCAGCTCTGGAAAACATTCATACATATATGAACACATATCCACATATTCATTATAGTATTCCTTTAGATCTGTGAAGCCCCTTATACAATTAAAATTGTATTCTTATATTTTTACATAGTAGAAAAATTATATATTTTTCAACTCGTGTTTTTAGAGTTCTTTTCCACAGCTTTAAGGGCTGTCCTGAAGGTCTCACTGTGTAACATTTTGCTGAGACATTAGCTACACCTTTGTCTCTCAGACTCATGCTGTCTCTGACTATCATAGTATTAACAGGGAGGGCTTCTGAAAACATGAATGTTCTGAGTGGTATCTCTCTCCAAGTAGCTAACCTAAGTGGGTTCGATAGTCATGAAGAACAAACAATACCACATCCCTTATGATTGAACCACACTGAGCCAAGCCCATGTAGCAACTGAAAACAAATTATTTAATTAAATGTTACTTATCTAGTTCATCAACATGAAGAAACAGTTTGTAGAGATCAGGATTTTTTATGGAAAGTATTAAAAAATGACACAAAGTAGCTACAATGATAAACATTTTAGTTCATTCTTATGTTCAAAGAGATGGTCAAGAATATGGAGTCTTCAGATGTGTTCAAGAACCAATAAAATGGTGGGAACACGACAGGTTAACTAGCCTCATTTGTCTGTGCTTAATACTGGCTTTAACTGGTTGTTAAGTGAGCACATCACAGATGAGAGAAAGAGAGCAAGAAAGAGCCCCTCCCTTGCAGCTTTCTGAAGGGAAGGAAAGCTTTTCTCCGGAGATCCCTCCCATATTTGCTTTCAGGTCTCAGAGTCTGTGTTGGTTCATAAACTTCTTTCAACCTAGAAAAAAATCAATCAGATTCACTTCAGTTTTCTTGTGGAGTTGATTTTAGTGATGAACAACCACTCCAGGTAAGACATGGCTTTTTGCCAGCATCTCAATGCAGAGGGCTATAAATTTCACCACAAAACGGAGTTCTTGGATTCCTGGCTTTCCATGTAATGTGAACATCCCATCCAGCCGAGCACCTCATTGGCCCACGGTATGAGGAAGTGTCTGCATGCTAAGCTACTGGGTCTTGGATCTGTTGCAGCAGTTAATGATCAATATAGGAAAGAATTTTTGAGGAAACTTGAACTTGTTGAGAATCACTGGACTTATATTCAGGAACCTGGGCAAGACGAGGTATATTCCATTAGGGTGAAGATATAACTAAGTTGGTTGCCTAAAATGTGCTGGGTTTGATCTCCAACACCACATAAATTGGGTGTGGCAGTGAAGGCCTGAACTTTTAGCACTCAGGAGATAAACATAAGGGTCAGAAGTTTAAGATCATCCTCTGTTACAGAACAAGTTCAAGACTACTGCTGGGCTACATCAGACCTTACATCAAAATATGAAAAGAAAAATCTATGACAATTATGGTTAGGATACTTAAAGTATCTATATCTGCCTGTGATACTTCTCTAGATATGCAAGGACAGGTTCTATATCTCATAACCTCCTCAAAGAATCTAATTCTTGATCCAAGGAACCTGGTATTTGACACTGGACTATGGTGTGCTTGTATATTGATTGCTGCAGAAGTCTAGCCATGGGCTCATATTGGGCACCTGACACCTCCATCCAAGGTCTGCAGCGTACACATACCCACGTTCCCTTTATGACCAGATTGTGCCGGTGGAAATGGTAAGGACAAAGAAGGGACTCAGGCTGCAGATAGGGAACCAGCAGGCGGGCATATAGTTGTACAGACACTGCATGCTTGCTATTTGAGGTTTAGAACTAGAACTGGGTTTCCAGTTTTTGCAGCAAGTATCTGTTTAACAGCATCAAACATCTCCCTGCAGAAAGCATTTGAGGTGGGGATTACATATTTACACCTGCTGAGCATTACCTAGTTTAGGATTGCATGAAAAACTGAATCATTTCTTATTTTATAGGATGTATGTAAAATGAGGTTAGACTGGGAACATAGCTTAGTTGGTGTGTGCTTGCCTAACATGCATGAACCCTTGGCTTCCATGCCATATGCCATGTGTGCGTGATTGATTCTAATACTTGGAAAATGCACCAGAAGCTCAAGCTCATCCTCTGCTATATAACAAGTTCAAAGCCAGCCTGAACTACATGAGATCCTATCTCAAAAAACTAAACAAACAATAAATAAAGGTTAAGTGTAGAATTAGAGTGATTTCCTTTGGAAAATAGGCTTTTAAGGGTCAAATTAAAACATCAAAAATACTCTCTTCAATTTTAATGACTATATTCTGTATATGAATTGGCACAAACAAATTTTTTTCTAAAATTTCTTTAGATCCAACCCCACTACCAGTCAGATCATAAAGCTTTGACCAGCGTCAAGCCAGGTGTATTTCTCTAATTTCTCTGTCTCTGTGTGTGTGTGTTTCTCTGTCTCTGTCTCTCTCTGTCTCTCTCTCTATGTCTCTGTCTCTGTCTCTGTCTGTCTGTCTGTCTGTCTCTCTCTCTCTCTCTCTCTCTCTCTCTCTTACACACACACACACCCAAACACACACACATGTACACACACAACCATATACACAGACGTAAGGTCCCTTGAGCAGACATTGAAAGAAGCAAATTTTACAGGTTGTCATGAAAGCGAAGAGGTACAGCCTGTTTAGAAAAGCCCTCCCCAGCATTTTGAAGGTTCTTTCAAGTCTCTTTATGGGTGAACTGAAAGCCCAAGGCTGAGGTATACAATTTGAGACACGAGAAGGCATACTCAGCAAAAGGGTGACTCGGGAGCCCAAATATCCAGTCTCTTCTCAAGAGATGTTTTTAAAGTCGCTGAAGGGTCTTTTCCCCTAATTTAGGTGAGGTCAGTTCGAATGAGGACAGAGTAGTTTGATTCCTGGTTATTATGGTACTCAAAATCAAAGTGGCCTGGACCTTCTCTCTGTTGCCTGTGGAGAGACCTGTGCCCTCCTTCAGGGACAGTGTGCTTCTAAAGAAACAAATTCAAACTAGTTCAAGCCTGGTCCAGAGAACTGACCAGAAAGCTCCCTTCTCTAGAAGGTTCTTGGTTCCCTCCTCTGCAGGCTCCTCTCCCTACTCTGTTTCTCCTTATTCTTCATATTTACATTTTCACCCTGCCTTTTTCAGAAGTTCTTCCTGGTTCAAGTCACTGCCATCACTCAGTCTACACAGGATGAAGCAAAAACAGTACAGAACTTCCAAATGATACCCTCTCTGCCAGTAAGAAGTTGCCATACCAAAATCAATGACTCCTATCCTTTATCCATTAAGGATCTGGAAAAAAAGACCCACAGCCTAAACCTGGACCCAAAAAAATAAGGCCCAAGGTTTCAAGGAACCTGCTGCCTGCCTATAGAATTCTAAAAAATATTCAGTCCCCATCAGCCCTACATATGGGAAGTCTTTCCAAAACCAATCAATATGACTTATGTTTAAACCTGATGCCAGAAGCTACAAGCAATCTGACTCATCTCCCATCCAGCAGTTTTGGAAAACAATGTACCAAAATGAAGTTTCTAGACTTGGATTTCCCAGGCCCTCCTCACGCCACACTCTCAGTTACAGAAGCTAATTCTCTAACCCTGCATGGTGCATTCTCCTGCATCTTTGGATAGTGAATCCTGCTTGGTTCATTCCCCTGTATTTTTGGATAGTGAGCCCAAGGATTTGAAGGCACCAATTTCTTAGACCAATGAAAGTTGTGTATGTTTTTAGGTCAAAAAAGAAAGAGAAAAAAAATCTATCTGTTCTTTACACGAAACAGATCTTAACTTTAAAAATAGGCACCACCTGCATGTAAAACAATAGAAATATACTCCAATCAAATGAAAAAGCAGATATCATCTAATATCCTAATATGAGACAAAACAGACATCAAACTAAACCAATAGAAGAGATAAATAAAAACACTTTATTTTAATAAAAGGAACAATTAAGCACGAAGATATTACTAAACTCTGGTTCATCTAGTCTTATAAAAAGTATAGGGCTAGAATTAAAGGCACAGATTAACATCAACCCCTTAAGATGATTTCAATGCCTCAATTTCTCCAAAATAAAGTCATCTGAACAAAAGTAATAAAGCAGAAAAATATCAAAATTAAATAACTTCATAAAACAAATGGACTTAGCAGATATCCACAGAATATTTAACCCAAATACCAAATAATACACATTCTACTCAGCAGCATGGGAGTTTCTCCAAAACAGACCACATTTGTGGACTAAAATGAATTCAGAAAGTTTTAAGTAATTCCACGTATTGTGTTTTGACTACAACACAACAAATATAAACAGCAAACATACCTTTATTAAATACACAAAGTTGTGAAGATTAAAGAGTTCATTGCAGAATGACAAATAGGTTAAAGAAGAAATTAAGAAAACATAAAAAAATTCCTGGATTAATTCCAAAGTTAATGAAACAAAAAACCAAAGAAAACAGTATAAGGATTCAATGAATCTAAGAGCTGCTTCTTTGAGAAAATAAATAAGATTGATGGAATCAAAGAGATGACCCAAATAAACAGAATCAGAAATGAACAGAGAGATATAGCAGACACCAAAGAAATTCAGAATATTATATGAGAATACTTAAAAAAAAAAATAACACGTACTCCACTAAGCTGGAAAACCTAAAAGAAATAGATGATTTTCTACATACACCAAAACTACCAAAAGTAAACAGAAAAAAATTAACTACCTAA
>CM052714.1:68443352-68476142 GCA_028551405.1 Uromys caudimaculatus
AAACATTGGAAATGTAAATAAAGTATCAAAGAATTAAAATTAAAAAAAAAACACATATTAATAATCAAATAGAAATGCAGAGCTTTATGATTTAGAGATAAAAGTATTTTCTAATCCTGATAACTATGTCATAAAATGATACTTAATCTACTTTAAGTCACAGAGATGAACTTATTCAGTGTAATTTCATAAAAGTTAAGCTAAATACCATTTAATTGAAGGATATGCAGTATTTCAAAAGACAAAAGGCAAAATTTAGTGAATTGTTATACAACATGTAACATGCTTTCAACAAAAAATAATAATCCAAAATAATAATAATCTAAATAATAAGTTAAAAATAAGTTATCTTGATGGGTTTGGGTCCTTTTAGAACAATCATTTTCTGCTGCTAAATTTCATAGGCCAAGTCACTATCCTTCCCAGTGTACACTTCAGTTTCCTTCCTCCCTGTGACTCACACAAACTAACCCCAGAAAGCTGCTTCCTCTTCATCTCATTCCCCTAGAGACTGGCCTTTCACTTTTGGCTTCTAGGTGGTGAACATGCCTTGGGTTGAACAACAGGTAGATCTAATGAGGCTCAGTTGATGGGTTTTTGTTTTCTCTATTGGGAAAGAAGTTTCTGTTTTCATGGCATTGCTAAGCTGTAGTTTAAAGATAACTGGGGGCTACCATTTGATGGGGACGCCAAGAAAGCCTGATCCTTGCTGTGATTTGATGGGGCTATTATAAAAGCATGACTTCCTGGGAACTGCCTTATTTCTACAAAGATAATGAAAGTTTGATCATAAAACTGATGAAGCAGCAGAGATAAAAGACTGACACTTGGAAACTTTTTAAAATTGATTTATTTTTGATAATTTCCTATGCTATTTAATACACTATGATTGCATTAGCCATGACTGCTTTCTCCCACCCCCCTCTCTTGCCCTCTGAACTTTCCTTCTTCCTAGTCACAGACTTGGAAATTATTGTTCAATTATTAAAGTTAAATCCCTTTAATTCTTTCTTAGTATGAGATAATTTGATTGTCTAGAATTCGTAACAAAAATATTGTGGTGGTTCGAATGGCACTATTAGGAGGTGTGGTCTTGCTGGAGTAAGTGTGACTTTGTTGGAGGACCTGTGTCACTGTGGGGATAAGCTTTGAGACCTCCTTCTAGCTGCTGAGTCTTCTCCTGACTGCCTTGAGATCAAGATATAGAAATCTTGTCTTCCTCTCCAGCAACATGGTTGCCTGAATCCCATCATGTTTCCTGTCATGATGACAATGGACTGAACCTCTGAATCTGTAAGTCTGCCCCAATTAAATGTTGTCCTTTATAAGAAAAAAAAAAAAAGCCTCTCAAATAAAAAAGTCTAGGCCCTGATGGTTTCACAGCAGAATTCTACTAGACTTTAGAAGATCTACAGCCAATATTTTTTTTGACTACTGCTATCTAATATTCAACAAAGATGCCAGAAACATACACTGGAGAAAAAACCAACATCTTTAACAGATCGTGCTTGGAAAACTAGATATCCACATAAAGAAGACTGAAAGTAGACCCATATCCATCACTTTGCACAAACAACTAACTCCAAATGGGTCAAAGACCTAAATATGAAATCTGAAAGTTCTAGAGTAGAACATAGGCAGTACACTACAGGATATAGATGTAGGAAAGGACTTTCTGAATTGACTCTGTTTGCCCAGGAATTGAGGTCAACAATGAACAAGGACTTCATGAAACTAAAAGTCTTCTGTAAAGCTAAAGAAATACAAGTAAAGATGAAGTAGAACAAAAATCTTTGCCAGTTATAAATTTGACAGAGAATTAGCATTCAGATATATAAAGAATTCAAAACAATAAATATGACCCATACAAGCACTGGTCTTACAATTTGATACAATAGTTCTCAAAAGAAGAAATTAAAAAGACTAAAAAAAAAATTTAATGTTCATTGTTCCTAGCAATTGGGGAAATGAAAATAAAAATAATTTTTATATTTCATATTACCCCAGGCAGAATGGCAAAGATAAACAAAAAATATTCAACAACAAATACTGGGGTAAATGGGGACACTCAGTCATTGTTGATTGCAAAATGGTCCATGAATTTTCAAAATCTGTATGGAGAACCCTCAGAAGCTAAAACTAGATCTACCATATGACCCACCTATATCACTCTGTGGAGTATGCCCAAAGAAATCTACTCCTACTCCATAGATACTCTTGCTCAGCCATATTATTACTTCCCTATTCATAGTAGCTAGGAAATGGAAACAATCTAAATGTCCTTCAACTGATAAATGAATAATGAAAATGTGTTACATATATACTATGGAATATTATTCTACTGTAAAGAACAATTAAGTCATAAAATTTGTAGTTAAATATATGTAACTAGAAACCATCATATTGATAAGGTTATCTAGACACAGAAAGACAAAGCTCACCTGTTCTCTCTCATCTGAGGTTTCAAGCTCCAAATCTGCAGGCCTGAGTATCTACCCAGGGGGGGCCTATAGAGGGGCAAAGTAGGGTACAAGTGACTTGAAGAGGAAATAGGAGGGCTTTCATTCATTGTGGGCAAGGGAAATAAATACAGTAAAGGAAGACTAGGGTAAAATAACAGTAAAGACATCTGAAAAACAGTCATAAGGAAGCATATTATTATCTATCTACCTATAATTATATATTATAAGGTTGTGTATACATAAATAGTCAAAATAAAATCTTCCAATTTGGGATGACAATGCTCCCCCAAAGAACTACAGACCATTTAGCAAAAACCCCAGCACCATGCATGAGAAACCCCCTTTTGAGTTTTTTGTCAGGGTTGTCCAAGAAACTTCCAAAATATTATAAACTATCTCTGTTGCCTTTGGTAAGGCCCTGTAGCTGAAGATACCATGCACTTCACACATAGGGCCCAGAGTACCCTGAGCTGGGTCCGACCTCAAAGTCTTCTCCCCGAGGGCTAACTTTAATTGTACCAGAAGGTGCGATGCAAGGTTCCAAAGGAGGATTGCACCAATAGTCCTACCCAACTATGACACCTATAAACTACAACAATCATCATGGTACAGTAACACTAAGGGTGCTGCAGTAGCATGCATATCTGAACAGGAGGCAACAGCTCCCTAATTGTATTTATGGTCCATTAAACAAGAGGGAAAACATGCCTGGTATTGGAAACCTAGCCAATTATCTATGGCTAGTAAAGCCAAGGATCTTGGAGGAGAACCTATAACCACCACTTTACTAAACTAGCATAATTCCTAACTACATTCTAAATATGTAATCTTATACACACAAATAAATGTAGTTCTTATCCTTCATCAAGAAAAATTCTATTTGTACCAGACAGAGACTACTACAGAAAGCTACAACCAATCAGAAACCCCAAACAAGAAACTGTATGGTGCCAAGTGCCATCTCCATGCATCTACACACAGTTTCTGTACCTAAGCTCAGGAACCATTGTGGAAGAGGAGGTGAAAAGATTTCAAGAGCTAGAGGAACAGGAAGCTTGCTGTGAGAGTGTACCTCCCAGAAACATTAAAGAGTCTATTCCCATGAAATCTCATCAACATGGCTGCCTAAACAAGGCTGAAACAGTGATGACTCAAGTGGACATGTTAATTGAAAGGGGAAAAAATCTCTCAGGGGTCTCCACCCTAGTTAAGACCAAAAACAAACAAATAAACAAACAAATGAAAAAAGATAGGTAACCGAGGAATGCTGAGGTGAGAAAAATGGTTTTCCCCAGGGACCACACACACACACACACACACACACACACACACACACACACACACTGATTATCCAATACCAAGTGATCAGTGGAAACACGCTTTTTTGTAATTATTGAAGCATTTTATTTAATACATATTTACATTTGAATATATGTTTAAATAGCAACAGTAAGTAAAAATGCTTGCTCTTTACCTCCAAACCCAGGAAGTAGCATTAAGCCCTACTACCAATTACAGTAGTTGTAATAATGACCTCCTCAGGGGAAAAAAATCATATTTAACTAAAAAATATGCTTGGGGCTGGAGAGTTTGCTCCGTGATTATGAGAACTTCTTAGTCACACAGAGAACTCAGGTTCAATGTCTAGAACCCACATAAAACTAAAGAATATGCTTGAAAAAGAAGTAATTTTTTATTAATTTGTTCAAATATCAATACTTAGGAATCTGTCTTTTGATATTATATATGATATTCTATATGAAGAGAGATAGGAGGTGCATCAGCTGTACAACATAATCAATGCTGTGCGAACCGAGGCACGTCGCCACTGAAGTGTGGGCTGAATAGAAACCCTTTCCCTGAAGGTCCTTAGCACACAGAAAATCAAGTACAACAATATTTTACACAATAAGGTTCTTACAAAATTCCCATTCAAATTATAGTACATTGCCTTTGTTAGGGGTTCCTTTGCTGTGATGAAACACCATTACCTAAAAGCAAGCTGGGGAGAAAAGGATTTATTTAGCTTCCCCTTCTAGATCATAGGCCATCGCTGGAGAAAGTCAGGACAGGAATTCAGACCGGGCAGGATCCTGGAGGCAGAACTTGATGCAAGTACAATGAAGGGTGCTGCTCACTGGCTTCCTTCCCATGGCTTTTTTGGTCCCTTATATAACCCAGGACTACCAACCCAGGATAGCATCACCTCTAATGGGCAGGGCCCTCTCCCATTCCTCAACTGAGGCTCCTTCCTCTCTGATAATGCTAGCTTGTGTCAAGTTGGCACATAAAACCAACCAGTACAAACATAGAATTTAATTTTGATATTCTAGAATAAAAAAAACAAAAACAAAATGATGTTATTTCAAATTTCTGTCTAGAACTGACCTCTGGACAACCATTTGTATATTTATTTCATAAAATCAGAAAACATAAGAATTATCTTCAAAGGCTATTTAATTGCCCATATCAATCCCAAGTACATATTCATGTGATACTGGGTATAATGTGTAGTTTTACAATACAATTATATTGTAACAGACTGAATAAAGAAACAGATATGAATAGTTGTTTTTTTTGTTTTTTGTTTTTTAAAAAACTACCTACTATCTTTAGTAACATCTTAGGTGTTTTCAACTCTGTCCAATTTCTTCCCATCCACTGTGGCTCTAGATCTTTATAATGTACTTACAATCCTCCTCCTGGTAGATGCTTACACTTTTCAACTGTGTATAGGATACCATCGTTTCTTCCTCAGCGTTTCACAAATCTGCACATATTTTATACCTATAATGCCTCTCATGAATCTAGTTATTAGTATTTTATTACTTTTATTTTTTACAGTCCAGTTGTTGCCCCCTTCCCAGTCTGCCCTCCCACAGTTCTCACCCATTCCTCCTCCTCTCTGTCTCCAAGAGGATGTTCCCCCTCTCCCCCCCTGGCCACCATGCCTCCCCACTCCCTGGGGCCTCAAATCTCTTGAGAATTAGGAGCATCTTCTCCCACTGAGGCCAGACCAGGCAGTCTTCTACTGTATATGTGTTGGGGGCCTCGAACCAGTGCATGTATGCTGCCTTGTTGGTGGCTCAGTGTCTGAAAGATCTCAGAGGTCCAGATTAGTTGAGACTGCTGGTCTTCCTATGGGGCCACACTCCTCCTTAGCTTCTTTCAGTTTTTCACCACAGGGGTCCCCAACTTCATCCATTGGTTGGGTATAAGTACCTGTGTCTGTCTCAGTCAGCTGCTTGTTGGGCCTCTCAGAGGGCAGCCATGCTAGGCTCCTGTCTGTAAGCACAACATAGCATCAGTAATAGTGTCAGGCCTTGGAGCCTAATTTGGGCCAGTCACTGGACCACCTTTCCCTCAGTCTCTTCTCCATTTTTGTCCCTGTGGTTCCTTTAGACAGGAACAATTCTGGGTCAGAGATTTGACTCTGGGATGGCAACTTCATCCCTCTACTTGATGCCCTCCTTTGTCTCACCTCTCAGGTCTCAGGTACATTCTAGAGGGTCCCCCCCATTTCTCACACCCCAAGGCTGAATATTTCCATTCATTCTGCTGGTCCTCAGGGCTTCTCTCCTGTCTCCCTGCTTTCCATCCCTGATCATGTTCCCCTTTCTGCCTCCCTCTCCACTCTCCCACTCAGGTCTCTCCCTCCCTCTATCTCAGGTGATTGTTTTCTTCACCCTCCCAAGTGGGATTAAAGCATCCTTACTTGGACCCTTCTGCTTATTAACCTTCTCAAGTTCTGTGGATTGTATCCTAGGTATTCTGTACTTTTTTGACTAATATCCACTTATTAGTGAATATATACCATGCATGCCCTCTTGGGTCTGAGTTACCTCACTCAGGATGATATTTTCTAGTTCCATCCATTTACCTGCAAAACTCAAGATGTCCTCGTTTTTAATAGCTGAATAGTATTCCATTGTGTAAATGAGCCACATTTTCTGTACCCACTCTTTCCTTATGGAACATCTGGGTTGTTTCTAGCTTCTGGGCATTCCAGATAAGGCCGCTATGAATATAGTTGTGCATATGCCCTTGTGGTATGGCGGAGCATCTTTTGGGTATATGCCCAAGAATGGTATATCTGGGTCTTCAGGTTGATCTATTTCCAATTTTCTGAGGAGCCTTCAAATTTATTTCTGGAGTGGTTGTACCAGTTTGCAATCCCACTGGCAATGGAGAAGTGTTCCTCTTTCTCTGCATTCTTGCCAACAGGTGATGTCACCTGAGTTTTTAATCTTAGCCATTTTGATTTGTATAAAGTAGAATCTTAGGGTTGTTTTGATTTGCATTTCCCTGATGACTAAGGACTTTGAACATTTCTTTAAGTGCTTCTTGATCATTCGAAATTCTTCTGTTGTGAATTTTCTGTTTAGCTCTATACCCCATTTTTTGATTGGGTTGTTTGGTTTTTTGGAGGTTAGCTTCTTGAGTTCTTTATATATTTTGGATATTAGCCCTCTATCAGATGTGAAATTAGTGAAGTTTTTCCTAATCTGTAGGTTGCTGATTTGTCCTATTGATTATGTTCTTTGCCTTACAGAAGCTTTTCAGTTTCATGAGGTCACATTTGTCAATTCTTGATCTTAGAGCCTGAGCCACTGGAGCTCTGTCTGGGAAATCTCCTCCTATGCCAATGACTTCAAGGCTCTTTCCCACTCTCTCTTCTATTAGATTCAGTATACCTGGTTTTATGTTGAGGTCCTTGATCCACTTTGACTTGAGCTTTGTGCAAGGTGACAAATATGGATCAATTTCATTTTTCTACATACTGGCTGCCAGTTAGGCCAGCACCATTAACTGAAAGTGCTTTCTTTTTTCCATTGTTTATTTTTGGCTTCTTTGTCAAAGATCAGGTGCCCGTAAGTGTATGGGTTTATTGCTGGGTCTTCAATTGTATTCCATTGATCAATTTGTCTGTCTCTGCACCAATAACATGCAGGGTTTTTTTTTTTTAATCACTACTGTTCTGTAGTCCAGCTTGAGATCAGGGACTTCTTGATTCCTCAAGAAGTTCTTTTATTGTTAAGAATTGTTTTCGCTATCCTGGGTTTTTGTTTTTTCATATGAAATTGAGAATTGCTTTTTCTATGTCTGTGAAGAATTGTGTTGGAATTTTGATGGGGATTGCTTTGAATCTGTAAATTGCTTTTGATAGGATGGCCATTTTTACTATGTTAATCCTACCAATCCAAGAGCATGGAAGATCTCTCCATTTTCTGAGGTTTTCTTCTATTTCTTTCTTTAGAGACTTGAAGTTCTTGTCATACAGATCTTTCATTTGTTTTGGTTAGAGTTATATTATTTGTAACTATTGTGAAGGGTTTTGTTTTCCTATTTTATTTCTTAGTCTATTTATCATTTGTATATATGGATGCTACTGATGTGTTTGAGTTACTTTTATATCTAGCCACTTTGCTGAAGTCATTTATCAGCTGCAGAAGTTCTCTGGTAGATTTTTTTGGGATTGCTTATGTATACTATCATATCATCTGCAAATAGTGATACCCTGACTTATTTGCCAATTTATATCCCCTTGATTTCCTTTTGCTGTTTAGCTGCTCTAGCTAGAACTTTGAGTACTATATTGAATAGATACAGGAAGAGTAGGCAGCCTTGTCTTATCCCTGATTTTAGTGATATTGCTTCAAGTATCTCTCCATTTAATTTGATATTGGCTGTTGGTTTACTGTATATTGCTTTATGAGGGCACTTAGTGCTATGAATTTTCCTCTTTGCACTGCTTTCATTGTATTCCATAAGTTTGGTTATGTTGTGCCTTCATTTTTATTAAATTCTAAAAAGTCTTTAATTTCTTTCTTTATTTATTCCCTGACCAAGTTATCATTGAGTATATAGTTGTTCAGTTTCCAGGTGTATGTGGGTTTTCTGTTGTTTTTGTTGTTATTGAAGACTAGCCTTAGCCCATGGTGATCTGACAGGATTCATGGGATTATTTCAATCTTCTTTTATCTGTTGAGACTTGCTTTGTGACCAATTATATGGTCAGTTTTGAAGAAGATACCATGAGTTGCTGAAAGGAAGTATAGTCTTTTGTAAATATTCTGTAGATATCTGTTAAATACATTTGGTTCATAACCTCTATTAGTTTCACTGTGTCTCTTGTTTAGTTTCTGCTTCAATGACCTGTTCTATTGGTGAGAGTGGGATGGTGAAGTCTCCCACTATTATTGTGTGGGGTTCAATGTGTGTTTTGAGCGTTAGTAAACTTTCTTTTATGAATGTGATGCCCTTGCATTTGGGGCATAGATGTTCACAATTGAGACTTTCTCTTGATGGATTTTTCCTTGATGAATATGAAGTGTCCTTCCCCTCCTTGCTTGATAACTCTTGGTTGAAAGCATATTTTATTATTAGAATGGTAACTCCCACCCTTTTTTGGGGAGGGGACCATTTGCTTGGAAGACTTTTTTCAGCCTTTTACTACGAGGTAGTACCTGTCTTTGTTATTGAGGTGTGTTTTTTATATGCAGCAAAATGTTGGATCCTGCTTGCATATCCAGTCTGTTAGCTTGTGTCATTTTATTGGGGAATTGAGTCCATTGATATTGAGAGATATTAAAGACAGATGATTGTTAATTCCTGTTATATTTGTTGTTGTAGGTGGCATTATGTGTATGTGATCCTCTCCTTTTGGTTTTTTTGGGGGGAGGGTTTTTTTTTTTTTTTTTTGCTTTTTTTGTTTGTTTGTTTTTTGTGGGGTTTTTTGGTTTTTTTGTTTTTTTGAGACAGGGTTTCTCTGTATAGCTCTGGCTGTCCTAGAGCTCCTTTTGGTTTTGTTGTGAGATGACTAATATCTTGCTTTTACTTTGGTGTGTGTTATCTTCCTTGTGTTGTAGTCTTCCTTCTAGAATCCACTGTAGAGCTGGATTGGTAGATATTGTTTAAATTTGGTTTTGTCATGGAATATTTTGGTTTCTCCATCTATGATGATTCAGAGTTTTGCAGGGCATAGTAGCCTGGGCTGGCATTTGTGTTCTCTTAGGGTCTGCATGACCTCTGTCCAGGCTCTTCTGGCTTTTAGTGTCTCTGTTGAGAAGTCTGATGTAATTCTGATAGGTCTGCCTTTATATGTTACATGGCCATTTTCCTATACAGCTTTTAATATTCTTGCTTTGTTTTCTGCATTTATTATTATGTAATGAGAGGATTTTCTTTTCTGGTCCAATCTATGTGGTGTTTTATAGGCTTCTTGTATATTTATTGGCATTTCTTTCTTTAGGTTGGGGAAGTTTTCTTCTATAATTTTGTTGAAGACATTTTCTGGTCCTTTGAGTTGGGAATCTTTGCTCTCTTCTATTCCTATTATTCTTATTAGGTTTGATCTTTTCATTGTGTCCTGGATTTCCTAGATATTTTGGGTTAGGAATTTTTTATATCTTAAATTTTATTTGACCATTTTGTCAATATCTTCTAGGGTATCTTCTGTGCCTGAGATTCTGTCTTCTATCTCTTGTATTCTGTTGTTGATGCTTTCACATCTATAGCTCCTGACTTCTTTCCTAGGTTTTCCATTTCCAGGTTTGCCTCCATTTGTGATTTCTTTTTTGTTTCTACTTCCATTTTTAGGTCTTGGACTGCTCTGTTCAATTCCTTTACCTGTTTGATTTTGTTCTCCTGTATTTCTTTAAGGGATTTATTTGTTTTCTCTTTATGGGCTTCTATATGTTTATTTGTGTTTTCCTGTATTTCTTTCAATGAGTGATTTATGTCCTCCTTAAAGGACTCCATTATCTTCATGATATAGGATTTTAGGTCAGTATCCTGATTTTCCAGTGTTTTGGTGTATTCAGGGCTTGCTGTGGTGGGATAACTGGGTTTTGATGATGCCAGAGTATATTGACTTCTGTTGCTTATGCTCTTGTGCTGACCTCTCAACATTTGGCTATCTCTGGTGTCAGCTGACCTGGGTGTCTCTGTCTGGAACCTGCCTCCTGTGTCCCTGGGTTGCTGCAGTTCTCCTGGGAGACCTGTGGCACTAGCTGCAGCAGATCTCCTGGGAGGCCTTCAGACTGTGGTGTCTTCAGAGGGGAAAGTACATAGATGATCTGTTGCCCTGGCTGCAGCAGGTCTCCTGGGAGGCCTTCAGACTGCGGGGTCTTCAGAGGGGCAGACCCACAGATGATCTGCCCCAGTGGGAGGCACCGGCCAGAAGGGAGATGGAGTTTAAGTGAAAGGGATGGGTCTTGAGTCTGCTGGGCTCCTCGGGGTTCCCAGCTGTTGTGGTTATTTGGGAGGGTCCCTTACCTCTTGCCCTGGGAGCAGCAAATCTCCTGGGAGGCCTTCAGACTGTGGGGTCTTCAGAGGGGCAGAAATACTAATGATCTGCCCCAGGGGAAGGTGCAGGCCAGAGAGAGGAACATGGTTTTTTAACCCTTTAGAAGCTCTGAGGTAAGTGAAATCCTTACTCATTATTGTGTTTCTGAATAAAAACAGAAGGTGGGGGAAGGGATTTGGAAATGCCAATCTTCAACTATTTTGTTGGGAAAGCTTTTGAAATAGCTTAAGACTTCAGACCCTAGAGAATTATGTTGGTGATCACACTGAGCGCCCTGAGGCTGAAGGGAGTCTCTCAGGAGAGAGCTGACTTGATCTGGGCAAAGTTCAGAGATGAAAATCAATGAATAAACAGAAATGTTACCTTCACCTTCGCTCAGCCACTCACTCACACACTTGGATTCAGAACTAAGCACAAATACCGTTGTTTGAGTTTACAAGTTCTATTTCATGCCAAAGCCCTGACATTTGCCATGCCTTACCACAAACTGTTTACTTCTTTAGCAACAAGCTCCAGCTACTCGTATAGTAGACTGGCCTGGGTTTTCCACTAGCCTGTCCCTGTTCAACCAGGTCACATTTCTTTTCCCCTAAAGCTGAACCTGAAGATGAAAGTTACAATTACTTCTGAGAATTTCAAGGACAAGGGAGATTTCACAAGTAACATAGATAGCCTATTTTGTTAGGTTCTGAAACTAATTAAATTAATTCCTGGTAAAAATGTAGGTTCTCACAAGAACAAAAATCATCATCTATCATGTCTTTCTCCCATGGAAGTTCTAATTTGCCATTATCAGTCCACTTAAGGTGTGATCATGGAAAGGCAGAAGAGACTGCTCCAGGCTTTCAAACCCTTGGTCTTTCAAGTAAGAAACCAAGGGTCCAAACCCAGACTGACTTTCCTGAGAGTACATCAGAGATCCCACAGCATCTGAGCAAACCTGTGACTTGGGGTCTTTCAACCTCCTTGTCCTTGGTTGAGCCCATGCATGTCCCCCAGGCAGAAGGAGTACCCAACTGACAGCCTCAGGCCATTCCTTAAACCAGCAGAATTTAACCAAAACAGAAGCAGCTTTACCCAGTAAATGTACCCTGGAAAACACTGTGGTTCTTTGGAGCAAAATAAGTACAAATACAAAACAAAGTTCATTTTTATTCTCTTAAATAAACCATTCTCCCTCATTCTCTGAAATTCCCAAGGTTGTGATCACTTTCTGCAGAAGTTACAGCGCAGATGACACTCAACACTTAACTCCATTATTTCACTGATACTGCCAATAACTTTGCTTCTGGCATCTGTGATATACAGCTTAATTTTCTGCCTTTCATAATTGTTCAGGATGCAGACTCACAACTTGCCATACTAAGCAGTAAATGAAGGGAGATAATTGTGTGCTGAAGAATTCTGGGGATGTAAAAAGGAGGGAAAGTTTCTCCTAATGGTTTCTGCATGTTGGAATTGCAGCTTCTGAACAAATATTTATGGAAACTTAATAAAGATCTTTTCAGTCTTCTTGCTTCCTCTTATATGTTCTCAAGTTCTTAATAAGTTTAGCATTGCATTCATTTTTCCAGGCCAATTCCTATTTAACAACCCTACAATTAGACATAAAGCAAGATCAGATTCATAGCTTTGATTTTTTTATATGTGTGAGTTAATTTTTTCTTTAAAAAAAATTCACTGTCTCTAGAAAATCTGTGAGATTTGGACACTTTTTAATATTAATTATGGAAATGTCAAACAATACAAACTCTGAGCAAATTATTTAGATTGATATTGTATAAATGATTAAGCCCAGAGGCTGACTCATGTTATGATAACAAAAAGATAATTATTAAGGGAAGCAAGAGTCTCTCATTTCCTTTTAATCCAGAAAATATTTCTGGATTAATAACAAATCAGTAAATACAAGGAGACTTCATGGGTTTTTTTAAAGCACAATTCCTTCCCAATTTCTTTCCGAAGTCTATTGTCCTGCTTTATTTATACTTCTCTACTCTATTGTTTGATTTTTTTCTTTGTGTTCTTATTAAAAGGGAGAGAAGGGATTGGGGAAAATGCTGCTAGAAAAGCCTTGCCATTCAAGCAAGAGGACCTGATTTGAGCATCAGAACTTCCCCAGACACAGTGGCACACGCTCATAATGCTAGCACTGGGGGCCAAAAGAGAGAAGAGGCAGGAGAGTCTCCAAACCCACTGGACAGTCAGCTAGCGGAATGGATAAGCTCTCCAGAGTATGCAAGACATGATCTCATTAAAACAACAATGATGGTTCACACTCCTGAGGACTGTGAATAGGTTGTCCTATAACCTACCCACTTGTGCAAATAAATACGTGTGCACTGTTACTTTCATGCTTACAAACACACGTGCATACACATAAACATATACACACATATTCATAACCATAAAAAAGGAAGAAGAAATTAATGGAACCTGAGAATGAAAGAGAAGAAATTACAGGAGAAAAATCCCTAAAGTCAGTGATTATATAATCAATCTTAAAGTTAATTTTCCAGGCTTTTATGATAGTAATATGTCTCATGTGGTCCCTTCAAACAGTGATGATTACAGATCTGGAAGATTTGGTTGACCATGCATATTGCTTGAGGGGGAAACGTCCAGTAATCTAAAGGAATCCTAAGCTCAAGATCTTAGAAGGCCACATGGAAATACCCAGTTTCACTTTGCAAATATTAAATGGAAAAATGATGTTTTTAAGATAGTCAGCCATTGAGCAACTTAATAACTCAAATTTTGACATCACTTGGCAACCACTTAACTCATTCTTTCCCTTCAAAGATAATAGAGATTTTATCTGACAAAAGCAAGGGAGGGGGTGTTTAGGTGAGTAAGTGCTTGGTGTGCGAGCATGGAGGCCTGAGTTTGATCCCTAGCACCCACGTTAAAGCCAGGCAAAGTGTGCACCTGTACCTGAGCACTTAGGACACAGACAGGAGGGTCTAGAACTTGCTGGCCTGACAATTTAGCTGAAACCAAGAGCTCCAGGTTCACTGAGAGACTCTGTCTCAAAAAGTAAGGTGGTAAAGCCAGTCATAATGGTATGAACCTTTAATCCCAGCATTCCAAAGGTAGGGATAGTTAGATCTATATGAGTTTGAGGCCAGCCTGGTCTACATAGTGAGCTCCAGGCCAGCCAAGGTTACACAGCAAAGACATTTATTCAAAAAAAAAAATGGAGAGCAATTGAAGATTCCTAATGTTGACCTCTGGAGGTGGGGTTGGGGGTCAGAGAGGGAGACAGGCAGAGAAAGTGGAGGAGGATCACCTGGTCCTTGGGGACATTGCCCCTTGAAGGGTATTTTGGTAGCAGCTATACACCCAGAACATGCTTAATTTCCAGTTACTTTAGAAGCTTCACTGTTTTAGTTAGGGGGAGTAGTTGCATAGTTCCTGGGTTGCTGCACGTTTAACTGAAAATTTTACAGTGACCACTGTAGAGTCAACTGCATCGATAAGGAATACTACAAGGTAGTTCTATGTGTCTTTTCCAGGTTTCTCCAAGTGCTAACCTTTGGCATAATATATAGCATATTGCAACCAGGATACAATCCACCAACCTTACACCAGTATCAAAGCTTTTATTTGTGTCTACACATAAGCATAGATACACTCTACACAATCCCGTCATGTGTGGGTACAATGTACCAACCTTATGTGGATGACCGGCTTCACTCTTGTCTGTCTGTGTGTGTGCATGTGCACACTCCACACAGTTCTATTACTTGTGGATCTGCATAGCCACAACCATAACTCAAATACTAATTAGTTCCAACTAGGCAAGAATGACTTTTGATTCCCATCTTCAAACACAGCCTGTATAATTTTATGTATCAACATGAGGAATCACAGAACCCTCAGGCATCACGTTACCTTTTCTTTGTGTTGCAGGGGAGCTGGCATTAGAATAGATGGACAAAGTGAGCTGGGTAGTTACCATCCGTTCCTCTGAGTGACTAAGAATGCAAAACTATGGACAAAATGCCCCCTCCTTTCACAACTACTGGACTTGGAAATGAATCATCTCCCACCTTTGGGATCTTTAGTTCTCGGGCCTTCAGTTCTACATCAGAATCTCCACCTTCTCTGTAATACATGAAGGTGGAGCAGAGGAGGTGGGGGAGGCTCAGAGCACAGCTGCTACTGGAGTTGTTTCTCTAGAGCACCAATTCTCAACCTATGGGTCTCGACCCTTTTGGGGGCCAAACAATCCTTTCACTGGGGTCACCTAAGCCATCAGAAGATGCAGACACTTACATTATGATTTATAAGAGTAGCAAAATGACAGTTACAAAGTAGCAACAAAAATCATTTTATGATAGGGGTGACCACACTGTGAGGGACTGTATTAAAGGGCCACACTATTAGGACGGCTGAGAACTATTGCTCTAGAGAACCCTAATTAATAAAGATTAGGGAACGAGTGTATACTCTCCCTAGCAACTGACATCAGTAATTTGTTCTTCATTTCTAAAATTTCCATACTACAAAAAATTTTTGTGTACGTGAAATCATATGAATTTGGGGAAGAAGCTGTTTATCATTGAGCATAATTTCCTAATGAGTGCTCCAAGCTACAGTATATACAAACAACTTGTCCCAGTTTTGCTTAGGAACATTCTGTTGTATGGATATACCACAGTGCATTTATCCATTTACCTATTAAAGTGCATTAGAACTGTCTCGAGCTGTTTGGGACTCAGACAAGGCTGCTGTAAACACTGATATACATGTCCTTATGTCAACATACATGTTTGTTTTAGAATCACATCTTTAGGTTTTCAAGAACTACCAAGATGTTTTCAAGAATGTCTGTGGGTCATTTTGTGCTGCCACCACAATATCAGAGGAAGTCAGTACTTCCACAGCAGTACTGACACTCAGCATCGGCAGTGTTTATTTTATCCATTCTGGAGAACATTGCTGCTCTGGCTTCACTTTTTCTGTGACAAATACCCCAGTAAACCTCAACTCAGGAGAGAAAAGCTTTATCTGACTTAACAATCCCAGGGTACAGTTACACTGTGGGAAAGTCACAGCAGGAACCCAGGCCAATAGTCACAGCACATTCACAGGAGCAGAGGCAACAATGACACCCTTGCTTGCTTTCTGACTTTCTCAGTGTTATATAGTCTGGGTTGTTAAGCATGTAGTGATGGTATAACAAGGTACGGTGTGCTCAGACAAGCAGAAGCATTGTTCCCTTGCACTTAATAGTCCAAGAGAGTGTTAACACAAAACCCACAACTCTCATTTTAAAGGGAATAAGAGGTAGTTTATTCTGGAGCAATTTTGAATGTCTATGGCCCAAAAACATGGATTTAGGATACCCCAAGTTCTATGTTCCAGCATAGAAGCAGTTTAGTGACATTTCATAGTTTTAGAGAACAAAGGAAGTCATAAATAAGTCAAGTTTAAAATACAGTGGTGGATTATAATGTATCAGAGAAGCAGGTTCAGCAAGATAGAGGAATCTTTTCTATAGGCCCAAGACGCTGTATGATAACATTCTTCGTTTGGGGTAAGTTGGAAGAAGTAAGTCTGCTAAATTAATAGATTCCAAAAGTATTGTGTATTAATCACAGCATGTTAGTTCAGACACAGAGTTGGGTGTAAAAAGGCTGTTCTAGAGCTTACCTAGATAAGGTGGTTAGCCTCTGGTATGCAACATCCCAATCTCTCTACTGTTCTGCAATTCTAATCAATCCCTCTCTGCACACACAGCTCTTTCCCAGAAGCCCTTGTTAACAGAAGTAATCAGAACATGCTAGGAAGCACCACTGCAGAGTCACCAAAGGGCATAGGTAGGTCCCTATAATAATAGCCTCATTAAACCCTCATTGAAGGCTCCTCTACATGTATGGGCTGACATGAAACCTGAGTCCACCTCAGGAGAGAAAGAGAGCCCCAGTCCAAGTATCCTTACCTTCTGGGAAGGGATTTGCAATTGTTCATGTCAGATCCCTCCCCAGGGCTGCACATTGCCAGATGGCCTCACTGAAGTATGCACGAGGCTGTGAAATGTAGCCTCTGCTGGGGGAAGGTTGTAGCCAAAGGCTTCTGTTGCTACAAGAAAAAGTAGACGAGGGTATACTGAGGACGGGGAGTAGTCTCTGCCCACCTCACCTTTCAGTGTTCTCTACAGAAGTCACGGGATCGTCATGTATTGACTGTTTTCAAAGAACATCTGTTGTTCTGCCAACTTTTCTTCCTAAGAACTCATGGCTTTTCATAAAAGTTTTGTCTAGAAAAGCTTCCCTTTATTAATTTTATCTCAATGGTTTCAATTTAATTTATGTTAGTAATGGGAATTGAACCTAGTGCTTTGTGTATGCTATGTGCAAGCAAATGTGCTCTATACCCTCAGCCTGCAACATTTTTAATGCTGATTTCCTTTAGGTCAAGAGTATTTTCTTTAAAAATGGGCCTGTTGACATTCCATCATGGAATAAGGTGAGATCCAAGAGACCCAGCTCTTCCCTGAAGACCGGCAGGCAGTTAGTGGTTGCTATGAACAGACATTTTTCTTCAGTGGTATAGCCACTGGGAAGGTGCCCTGCTCCTGTAATGAATGTGTGCCATCAACCACTCTGGAAATCAGTTTGGTGCACCCTCAGAAAAATGAACCTAATACTACCTGAGGACCCAGCTATTCAACTCCTGGGCACGTACCCAGAAGATGCTCCAACATGTAATAAAGACACATGCTCCACTATGTTCATAGCAGCCATATTTATAATAGCCAGAAGCTGGAAACAACCCAGGTGTCCCTCAGCAGAGGAATGGATACAGAAAATGTGGTACATTTACACAATGGAGTACTACTCAGCTATTAAAAACAATGACTTCATGAAACTCGCAGGCAAATGGATGGAACTTGAAAATATCATCCTGAGTGAGGTAACTCAGTCACAAAAGAACGAACATGGAATGTACTCACTGATAAGTGGATATTAGCCCAAAAGTCCGGAATACCCAAGTTTCACTTTACAGTAACCGCTCGCTGGACTGAGAGTGAGGTCCCAGATGGAAGAGTTGGAGAAAGGACCGAAGGAGCTGAGGGAGCTTGCAGCCCCATGGAGGGAGCAACATGTCAACTGGCCTGACGCCCCCAGTGCTCCTGGAGGCTGGACCACCAACTAAAGAATAGACATCGAAAGACCCATGGCTTGAACCACATATGTGGCAGAGGAGGGCCTTGTTGGCCATCAGGGCAAGGAGAGTCCCTTGGGCCTGAGGGTGTTAGAGGCCCCAGTAAAGGGGAATGTCAAGGAGGGAAGACGGGAGTGGGTCGGGGTCGGTGGGTGGGTGGGAGGGGGAATACCCTCATAGAGGCAGGGGAAGGGGGAGGAGGAGATAGGGGGTTTCCAAAGAGGAGACCTGGAAGGGGGGAAACATTGGAAATGTAAATAAAGTATCAGAAAATTAAAAAAAAAAAAAAAAAAAAAAAGAATGTGAACCATGCTCATATACATCCACAAAAGGGAAGCGGAAAATAGGAAGAAACTTGCCAAAAAGAAAAGGGGGATTATCGAGGATGGGAGGGAACAGGAGAAGCTGGGGTAGCTATGGTCAAAGTACAGATGTATACATATATGAAATGCTATAATGAAACTCATTATGTATGCCTAACATACACTAATTTAAAAACTTTAAAACATATTTTCTTTGAAAAAACTCTGAATTCTACTGAAGTACCAAATATTTTAGAAAGCATATCATCCTAGTTAGTTGCAATTGTCAACTTGACACAGCTTAAAGTCAACTAAAAAGTGAGTCTCAGTTGAGAGATTGCCCAGATCAAATTGGCCTATGGGCGTGTTTGTGAGGAATTGTTTTGATTGCTAATTGTTACAACAGGGCCCACTGTAAGTGGCACCATCCCTGGGGAGGTGGGCCTAGGCTGTCTAAGGAACTGGAGTTATAGATGCTTAGGAGGCATCATATGAGTCCTCTGCAAGGAGAGAAAGTACTCTTAACCTCTAAGCCATCTCTAGCCCCAAACATATTTTTGAAGTTAAAATGAACCAAAAGGATTTAAGATTAAATAAACAAACTAAACAAAAACACAAAAGGAAGGAAGGAAGGAAGGAAGGAAGGAAGGAAGGAAGGAAGGAAGGAAGGAAGGAAAGAAAGAAAGAAAGAAAGAAAGAAAGAAAGAAAGAAAGAAAGAAAGAAAGAAAGAAAGAAAGAAAGAAAGAAAGAAAGAAAAAGAAAGAATGAAAGAAAGAAAGAAAGAAAGAAAGAAAGAAAGAAAGAAAGAAAGAAAGAAAGAAAGAAAGAAAGAAAGAAAGAAAGAAAGGAAAACAAAAGAAAACCAGTTGAGCAAGCCAGGATGAACAAGCCGGGATGAGCAAGCCAGGATGAGCAAGCCAGGATGAGCAAGCCGGATGCAGCCTTCCCATGGTTTCTGCTACAGGTTTGTGCCTTGAGTTCCTGCCCTGACTTCTCTACATGACAGTGTACCAGAAGTGTAGGTCAGCTGAATCCTTTCCTTTCTGAGTGGCTTGGTCAGAGTATTTTATAGCAGCAACAGAATAGAAAACTAGGAAGCACGTCTATCATGATTTAAATGTGAGATACAGATATACTGAAACGTCACAATTCTGCATAAATAAGACAATTTAATTTGACAACTAAGAGATAAAGTAATAGAAAAAAATTTGAAAAAGCACTGAGTTTATCGTACTTCTTGTTTTTGATCTTCTCCCAACTCTTCTACAAGACTTCCTGAACTCAGTCTAATGTTTGGCTGTGGGTCTTTGCATCTATTTCAGTCAGTTGTTAGGGGAAGCTTCTCAGAGGACAGTTATGCTAGGCTCTTGTCTGAATCCAGGCTGACAGATACAAACACCGCCTGAGGTTCCAAGGTTGTTTAAGGAGATAAGAAGACTGGTAATGTATCCCTATTAATCCTCTGAGGACAGCTTGGCACATCCCCCCCAAATTAGCAGGGGTTGCTACTGCATTCATTTGTGTCCATCTCACACAGGGCACCTGTGCATCCAGGCCAGGAGTGGCAAATATAGTTGTCAAATGTGTCTTCACATGCTGTATCATTGTGATAAGGCCTTGGAGGCATCGAGGTCTCACGTGTGTCCCTGTGAATCCACTACCCATGCAGTCACAGCAGTAGTTGCTTCCTCCATCCACACATAGACCTTCATGGAGATGTGGCTGACTGGCACATTCATTAAAGTTGAGTTCACAGAGTTCTCCAAGGAATCTAGGTGCTTAGTCACAGAAGTAAGTCCCATGAGCATCTTGACACATGGCACCATGCAGCTGAGGCTGGGACCTACACATCAGTTTCCAACTCAAAGTTCACTCTAAAATATTTTTAAGGACAGATACACATGTATCTTTCTTTCTTGTCTCTACTCCCTAACCTCAAATCCTGAAAGATTGGCTTCAAACTCACTATGTCATTGATTTTGAACTTCTGGTCTTCTTTATTGCCCCCCAACACTGATCTCGCATACATGTACCACCTCCACTTGCTTACACAGTACTTTGACTTGAAGCCAAGGACTCCTGCATGGTACTTTAGATTTGCTAACAAAGCCACAGGCCCAGGCCTGAGTTAGTTATTTTAGAAAGTATTTCTAGAAAAGGGAGTAACATCTTTGTTCCTATGATTCCAATCTATCCAAGTGTCCTGTCCTGCTTATAAAATGTTCAGGTATCTCTAGACTGTGATATACAAACTGTCACCTAGAGCTGCAGCAAGCATCGTTATTTCAGTTTCACCCCACAGCTCTTCACCCTTCACCCCCACTTTATTTTGTAGTTCCCAGTCCTGACGCCATCAAAACATGTGTGTCCTGGGAGCACATGCCATGTGGCTCAAAGTCAGACACCACTGTACCTCAGGCTCAGTCTGAGTTGGGCTGTGGACACTCCGGACTGCAATATGACACCTTGTCTGGTTTCTATGGAGCATATGTAGTGTGGTTCTTCCCTTTAATGGAAAAAACAGATTCAGAAATGGTCCAAAGTAAGCAATTTGCCATCAGTAGCTATTTTCCTTATACCACAGAAAAGTGTTCACACAGTAGACCTGCAGTCAGGCATCCAGAAATATGGCTCCTTCCACCCAAGCCAGCAGCTGGTCTTAGGCTCACTCAGCGCCTTCAGCTCACACTCTGGATCTTTGGTTATTTGGGAACTGTACTTCCTTCAGACTCAAGTCCCTATTAGAACACAGAGCCAAGCTTTGTGCTCCCATTGCAAAAATTAATCATAGCAATTAGGCAGGAAAGGGAACTGTCCAGTTCAGGGTAGCCTGAGACTTCTGGGAGTAGATCTGGGTTACTACACGTATGCACTTGCACCCAGCAGGCTAGAGGCCAAAACTGAATCTTGAATGTTCACAGTTTTATTCAGGGGCTTTCTAAGCCTTGGGCTGCTATTCTCTAAATAGCAAATGTTATTTAAATGTGCTTTTAGTACACCTAGGTCCCCTCTATGTTGCATTTCTTAGTGAAGATAGTCTTAGACTCGTTAATTTCAGTTAGTAAAATACACACTGGACTCCAAATATCCAGATCGCAAATGTCCTTAATCTCATAACAATGTGGAGAAGGCTTTTGTGTGAGATCATTCTCTTCTTTCATGTCTACAAAGGCACAAGCTGTGTGACCAGGTGTTAAACTATTCAGGAAGTGCAACAGAAGTTCAGTGAAGGAAGAGGTCCCCAGGGCAGAAAGGTTTTATGAAGAATTCAGGCTCTAAGCAAGACTCTGAAGGATAAGTGGGCTTTTGAGAGGGGCTGGGAAGAAAGAAAGAATATATATGAAGGATGGGAATTGAGCAGTCACATAAAGTAGACACAAGGTACTGCCATGGGCCCTGTGGAATAAACAGTAAAATATGTCCCTGAGGAGTATGGAATTCAGTTGATGTATATGCATACGATCAGCCAGCAACAGAATGTGGAGCAGTCAGGAAAAGCACTAACAATGGTAAGACGTGGGGGCAGGAGTCAGAGGCATGACTGCAAGAGGAACTGGGGCCAGAGAGGGTCTCATAAGAGTCTGGTGAAAGGGCAGACTGGAAGACGAAAGGTAAGACCAGGCTTAAGGAATCTGAAGTCAGCCAACTATGTATGTGGTGGTAAGAGCAGGAATAAGGAGTCAACATACATCCTTCATGTTCCTCGTCCAGTGTTACCAGGAAGCCAGAGCTTGCTTACTACATATTGCATGCAGACTCTTACTTCACCTCTATCTTCTCATTGGGTCCCTACAACCACATTGTAAAGAAGTGGGACAAATATTAAGATGTCTTAAAGCTAGGGAAGTCAAAGTACTGGGCATAGCAAGTAGGCTAGGGAGATGGATGGCTGTCAATGAAGGGCTTGTCTTGCAAACTCGAGGATGCTGCATTCCTACCCCATAGCCCACATTTAAAAAAGCCATGTGTGGTGGCACACAGTTATAATCCCAACACCAAGAGGAGAAGCCATGGGGCTCTAAGGCCAGACAGCATAGCATACTTGGTGAGCTTTAGGCCAGTGAGAGTTCCTATTCCAGTAAAACAAGGAAGATGACTCCTAAGTATCATGGCTGGCCTCTGGCCTACACATGTACACGCACACACAAGTGTGCACCCACATGTGTACCCTCACACACTTGAACACACACACGAGAATACAGCCTCTGTTCTTTTGACTTCAAGTCCAACCTTCTTTCTACTATTCCTTGCTTCTCTGAGAGCAAATTAGACACACATAGGTTTTAGCTGTCTAACTGGCTCACATATATTAATTACTCAGGGTTCCAAAGGCACATGAAGCATATAGAAAACCGATGCAAGAAGAGGCTGCATTGGGGGGCCAATGAAAACAGATTAATAGGGAGACGGATTTTCTCAGCAGAGGATGTAACATCTTGGGCATGACTGTCACTGAGGGCCTGGCATCTTCACAGGCCCCTTCATGCACACACACACACACACACACACACACACACACACACACACACACGTGCGTGCATGAGACACACTGCTCATTTTATTTACTATGTTGATAGAAATGTCGTTATATTGATGCTAAAATTTTTTTAAAAGACAAAGTTTTTCCCTCCTATTTTACAAGAAATTAAAACATTTCTTGGGCTGCTGAGATTACACAGCCCCCGGGGCATTGTTCTTGCTGAAACCAGTGGCTGAATCATCCCAAACTGAAAGGCTAGGAGAAAGATAAGAACTCGAAATGATTGCAAAGCTCCCTTTCAAGAGAACCTGGAAGGATGGCATCACTTCTGAATGCAGGGCAAAGGTTAAGAAGAGACATCAATTTGAAGCAGTAGATAACAAGTCTGATTGTGAACTTCTGAAGCTTGACATAACTTTTTTTAAAAGATGCGGGTAAAGAACACCAGTACATAATTTGCAATGTAACACTCATCTTTAGGGATATCTGAAAGTCAATAGCATAAACGTGTTACTAAAACCATGGGAACTGAGATCAGCTGAGGGTAGCGCAGTTACCTAGCACCAGAGGGTCCTGGGACACCACTCCCTGGGATGCCAAGAGAAAAAAAAAACCATGAGAAAGAGTGACCTTCTGATGAGCCTGAAATCAAGGGAGAAGCACTGGTATCCAGCCTTATGAGATGGCCATAAGTCAGGAGAAGAGAGGAATTCATAGCCCCCGAAGAGGTCGTGGTCCCTGTGCTCCTGAGAGTGATTGCAGATTGCAAAATCTGATTATGTCTGTGTTTCAGTGTCTGCAAAATCAAAACGACACAGATGTGCTCTCCACGACTTCCAGACAAATGCATTTTCTGAATGAAGACACACAAATTTGACTGAAGGAAATATCCAAGCAATTCTTCAATCTGAGAGAAGTTCAGGAACTCCATAAAGCAAAAACTGTTGAAACTACATTTCTGCTCCATGTGAGTGGTAGGAAACATGGAGTCCATGTTTCTTCCAAGTTGTCCTCTGGCTTCTGTCTCCATACACACACACTAATGATAATAACTAATAAATATACTTTAATTTACTTTAAATTTTTAATTCATCATTTAAAATTTTTAATCTTCAGACAAATGCCTGGTTTTAGCATATGCAACTAAACAACCATAACGATGTCACCATTTTTCCTAAAGGAGGTATAGAAACGACAATGACATGTACAGCTGGCTATGAAAGACTTGTTTTTGTCCTGAGATATCCTGAGAGAAAATTACCACTGATGAGGATTGCAGCATGCTCCCTGTGAGACTGGACACTGGAGTTTTTGATGCAATTGTAGTAGCCTTTGTAGAAACAGCTGAATCTGTGGATGAACAGGGAGGTGTCTGAAAATCAGTCATCTGAATTGTGTCCTGAGAGAGTTTCTGAGGAGCTACATAGGAAGGAGATTGGTCTAGTTTTCACATGCCTGGATACTGAAGTAAGAACAGCTGTGTGTGTTTCCACATTCCTAGACTCACACATGCTCTCATGCCAGGGAAGGAAGCACAACAGGATCATAGGAAGCAGTTATGAAAAAACAAAACTGCATCTCCTAGAAAATTAACCCTGGGCCTCAAGAAAACTCTGCATAAATGACCCTGCTAGAGTAAAGAGGAGGAAGACTGGTAGACAGTAAAACAAATGGAGGAGAGTGTAAGATGCTCCAACCATGGGTCTAATTGAAGCCTAGCAAGGAGTAATACATAGAGAATAGGAAGTATGCAAGCAGCTTTTAGACTCCATGAATCCATAAATAAAAGGAAGACAGTAAGCAAACAGGTAAGCAGGCAGGATATGAAAACTTTCCATTTTGAAATTAAGGACCAATGTTAGAATGACAGAGACCTCAGAAGTACCCGGGGAGATTAGAGAGATGGCTCAGCGATTAAGAGCACTGACTGCTCTTCCAGAGGTCCTGAGTTCAATTCTCAGAAACCACATAGTGGCTCACAACCATCTGTAATGGGATCTAATGCCTCTTCTGATGTGTCAGAAGACAGCTACAGTGTACTCATACACATTAAATAAATAAATCTTTTGAAGAAGAAGAAGAAGAAGAAGAAGAAGGAGAAGGAGAAGGAGAAGGAGAAGGAGAAGGAGAAGGAGAAGGAGAAGAAGAAGAAGAAGAAGAAGAAGAAGAAGAAGAAGAAGAAGAAGAAGAAGAAGAAGAAGAAGAAGAAGAAGAAGAAGAAGAAGAACTCAGTGAGAAAACCCAAAGCATCAAGCAGAGAGCTTGAGAGAGACAGCAGACTTCTTAGCACAGTAACAGCAGGGAGAATGGACTGTCTGCACACAGTGGGACATTTCTAACCACTCCAGAGCTCGCTATTGAGCAATGCCCTCCAGGGATAAAATGATAATGAAAACATTCTTAACTAGGCATGGTGGTGCATGCCTACAATGAAGGAAAAGGTGTGGACACAGCAACTAAATAAAATAATAGATGACTTTCAAATTGTGATGAAACTGCACATTTAGGACATGTGAAATGGCCACAATGTCTGCACACTGGATCTAACTGTAGGGAGTGAGTGTCAGAGACCTTTCTGGTGTAGTGACCCTCATAAAATGCATGAGTTCAGAAATGTCTCTGATGTTTGGTGCTTTCAAATACCTTGCATATAATATGATGTCTTGGGGAAAGGGATTCAAACCTAAACACGAAACTCATATATGTTTCCTATTTATCTGCATACACATCCTGAGAGTAATTCCAAGCAGTATTTTTGGTGCGTCTGCATTTTGACTGTGAAAGTCCTATGAGATTGAATGTGGAGTTTTCCAATGCTGGAACCGTGTAATTGTTCCAAAATTGCCAGATACTGAAGCATGTTAGGTTAGAGACTTAAAGAGGCTCAATCTACATTCCTGAAAATTAAAACACATGTCTTTATACAGAGTGTAAACCTGTGCAGAGGGAAGGGAAGGCAGAGTGATGATAAACTTTATGCAGAAGGAAGGTGTGCTGATCAATCTTTGTCACCTTGACACAAACCTAGACACACCCAGGAAGAGGGAATTTCAGTTGAGAAATTGCCTCCATCAGATGGCTTGTAGGTACGTTAAGGCAACATTTTCTTGATTAATGATTGATATGGAGGGTTCAACCCACTGTGGGTGGTGCATTCCCTGGGGAGTGGTGCTGGATGGTATCAAAAAGTAAACTGAGTAAGACGTGGGGAGCAAGCCAGCAAGTAACATTCCTTGCTGGCCTCGCGTCAGCTCCTACCTCCAGGCTTCTGCCCTGACTTCTTTTCATGATAGACTATATGCTGAAATAAACTCTTTGCTTCTCAATTTGCTTTTGGTTATTGTATTTATCAGAGTACTCTAAAGCAAACTAATCCAGGCAGAAAGGTTAGACAATATTGTGGCAGGAGGTGCAGCACTTAGGACAGATGAGCGTAAGCAAAGAGTTCACCTGAACGTTATTTTCTATAGCAACCCAGTTGAGATAAAAAACAGTATGGGGTTGGGATATGGCCCAGTCAGTACAATGCTTTTCATGCAAACATGAAGGCCTGACATTTGACCCAACTCCCATGTAACAACTGGGCATTGCAACACATTATCTACAACAGCAGCGTTATGGTAGTGAAGATAAAAGGGTCCTTGGGCCTCACTGTCCAGTCATCTGAGTCACGAGCTCCAGATTTATCAAAAGACTGCCTCAAAATACAGGATGGAGGAAATGAAGGGAGCCACCCAAACCCTCCATCTGGCTTCTGTATTCATGCACATACGCATGTGCACAGCCAATATGAATGTGTGTATACACCACACACAACTGAGAGATAAAGAGAATAATAGTTGTATTCATACCTGTTTTCTAGCATCATGGGGATCTCCCAAGAAAACACAAAGTACTTGGTGCACTTTGTCTCTGTACTCTGTACTCTGATGGGCACAGAGAAACCTTACAGTACAGACTTTATGTACAGGAATTGTGCACAGATTTTACCCAGAGAAAGCACTTACATTTGAAGAGTCATGTGAATCATGGCAGGGGACGCATAAAATATTACAAAAGCCAGAGACTAGAGACCCATGCACTGAGCATAAGGGACAAAGTCACACAGATTCCATACGACTGGCCTAGGCTGGACAGGCTGACTGAGGATGGTTCCTGCTTCCTTCGTACCCCATTTCCTCTTTAACCTTGACTCTCCAGGATGTCTAGCTGGAAGTCAATGGCCACCAGGAGAAAACACCTGTATCTGAAAACAGCTCTGTGTGCATCTGTCACATTAAAATTCTTTCTTGGGATTTGGATGTTAATGTTGTGTTCCAAGCGATGTCATAAGAAATGAGGGGGTGGGATGTAACCCATGCAGTCAGAAGCCCCAGGTAACAGAGCTTTTACTTCTCAGCAAGAACAGACAGGCTCAGCCTATTGCCAGAGCAGCTGTGTGCACACAACACATACCATGCATTCATGAATGCTTCCATGCACAGATATGCATACACATATGCAATGCTTTGTGCACTCATGCAGCACACAGTCATTATAGGCACAATTTACACACACATACGTACAACTGTGCCTATGCATGCACAAGAACACCTCCTAGCAATATAAATTATTTGATGATTTTAACTAATGACAAGTAAATGGCCTGCTCTTGTTTTGTTTTTATTCTATATTTATATTCCACGCATTATTCTCAAAATTTCAATCATGAAAACAATCCCTATCAATATTAAACTTATTTTAAGAATAGTTAAATATGTCCTCAAGAGCTTGTGTTATTCAAGTAGTAGTCTATGCTTGAATCTGCCCCAAGTAAAAAATTTATTCTTGTACATTGAAAATAGAAGAATGATTATAACTTAAGAGCTATAAAATTCTCTCTAAATAGACAGTAAAACATTCTATTGCATTACTGTATTATATTCATGGTTAAATTATAGCTCTATAAAAAAAACATTTATGTGTAGACTGTTGATTGGATACTATTAAATTTGAACAGAAAATCTTCAGCACAGAAAAATCCAGGATATATAGAATACATCATTCTGAGTGTCTGCTTCTCTTTATGTCAATATATAACAATTCTTTGTCTTTTCAAGAATTTTTTCAACTCAGGCATGAGTCTAAAATAGATGAACATTTCACAAATTTCCTTCGTTAACAGTAGAAAGCAAAGCTACTTAAAAAAGATTTGAAGGTAACTCCCCCCTAAACTTTGGGGAATTGTTCAAATTGTGTATGTGTACATGTGAGTCTATTTGAAGCACTAAATGTGCATGGCACCTTCTGGTGGCAGCCCAGATAAAAAGATACGAGAGAAGAAAACTTTGCTTTTTCCCTCCTTTGCCCTCACTCTTGCTGACAAGTCCGTCTATCCTTCATTTCTCCACCAACACTAGAATGAACTCCCACACAGATTGAAGACACTAGCTATCCAGGAATCTTCTAGGTTTGCGGTGCAAGATTGGGACTAAAGAGGCATCCTACCTTACGGATTAAGCAACTACTGAGTTCTTAGTCTCTCCAATTGGAGGCCACCACTGTTAGAACACTCAAGACAAATCATATAGACCACTTCAATAAATCCACATTTAATGTCTATGTTCACTCTGTTTGTTTTTTTCCTTTTGAGACCCCTAACAGAGCCATCACCCAGCACCATTTACTATGCCCAGACTGGGGCAGACCTGGAGGCACAGGCAGACCATCAGAGGCCAGAGAACAAACACCGAAGCAGATGTCCTCTCTGCATGTGGCAGTGTCACATAAGGCATATAGGGTGATACTGGTGTGAGAGCTCTCATGCAGATAGCAATTCCTGGGGCACCATCACAAAATGATAATAAACAGAGACCTCAGGAAGTTCTTGAAGTTCAAAATATGTTCACTCAATACAAGATCAAGGGCCTAGCCACTGACTCAGATTTACCTGAGAAAAGGGGTCTGAAAAACTAGCCAAGTAATGGTCTTCCTCAGGGTTTCACAGGATGTGAAACCCTAAGAACTTTGGGAATCCAAAACCTCTATAAAGTTACTGTACATGTCTTTAATTTCCAGACTAATGTTTTCTTTCAAATCTGTTATGGAATGACTTCAGTCATTCCTTCAAACTTTGTTCCCAGCCTTCACACATATGACTGACAGATCCCACTGAATGGAAAGCTTACCCTCCCTTCAAAACACATATTTGACATACATGAATGGACAGAGGCTCAGAGTTGTCCCAAACCCATGTGGACAATATTCATTTCTTCAATGTTACTTCTTTGATATAGCCACAAGACAGAAACCTCATAGGTTGTTGACAATTTATCAGATCTGATAAATAGATTTATTCCCAGAGACTTCCAGAAGCAAACCAATGGACACTGTAAGGAAGCATTCTTGTCACTGATATTTTTTTATCTCATTCAATTTTGCTCAAAAAAGTCTATCACTTACCACATTGGTGGATTTATCCACTCGTGAAGAAAATAGATGAACTGCTGTGGAATATTTAAAAGGCCAGTCCAGAACTACTTTAAATATATTCAATGACAGAGCAGAGCTTTGTTAAACCCCCAGTTGACAGATAGCCATTAACATAGTGGGTAACTTGAGCAGAAAATCTGAGCCATCATCGGTTTTGTCCATTTCTCTTCTGACATGGAAGAAACAGAAAGGGGAAATAAAAGCAGATCACTTTAGCTCAAAATAGTTCTGATTCCCACTCCCAGGACCTCCCCATTATTAATGAAGAAAAGACTTTTTTCCTAATGATGTCTGTAGTTACAGTGCAAGTTGACAGCAGTTGAGTGCCTAGTGGAATATTCCAGGAACATTTATCATAACTGGACACAGAGACCAGATGCCTGCTTAATGGTGGGGTTTAAATGTCAAACACCTGGAGAGGTAATTACTCAGCCTCAGAATCCAGCTGCATTCCCCGCTCTGGCTCAGAGAAAGTCTACTGACAGTTAACTTTAAGATACTGTTCAGGCTGGAGAAGTGGCTCTGTAGCAAAAGAAATGTGAAGAGGTTAGCACAGTGGGCCCAGGTACACACGATGAAAAACCATGTGCCTTGCATGGGAAGGACGCAAATTCCCCCTATGTTCACAGAAATGGAGGTGCAAGCATTGAAAGTGTTCTTGCTGATAATAAAAGATGTTTAAGTTTTTTCTGTGAAGAATTTTTTGTGGGGCAGGAATTTTGTAAATGCATTTAAATTTTGATACAAGATATGTTTTTTGTTGAGTATATACTCCCTCTGTACCTCCCTACCATTTTTTTCTTGTTTTGGCTTTTAAGCAGGATCTTTTTCTTTTGTATTCCAGACTGTCCTCAACATTGCTTTGTAGCCAAAAAATGACTTTGAACTGATGAGATTCCTGTTTCCACCTTCCAAGTGTAGATTATGAAAGTAAGCCACTATGAAGTGCTGTGAATTGAACTAAGGACTTTGTACATGCTAGGCAAGTATTCTACAAGCTAAGCAAAAGCCCCACCCCATTTTGTTTTGTTTTTGTTGTGCTGAAAATGGAACCCAGGAGCACAAATGTTAGGTAGACAAGCTTTCTACCACTGAGATACAGTCCAGCCCTAGAAGGTTCCTTTGCCTTACATGTATGCAATAAAACCAGGAGATTAAGAGAAAAGTCATCATTGAACATGTACACACATGCACATATATGCTCGTGCATGTGTATGCACACTTGAAGGCAAAAAAGTCTTCTGCATGGATTACAGGTATGCATTACCCCACCCAGTTTATATGGTGCTGGGATGGAATTCAGGCACTAGGCAAGTACTCTACCGACTGAAATACATCCAAAAGATGGGCTGAAAAAGTAGCTTCTCTGGATCACTTTTAAATAAGCTGAAGTCTCTAATGTCTTAGACCAGATTGTTTAGACACAAAAGACCATTTGCATCAATAAACACATAGAGCAGGACATTGGTCCATTATTTGGACATGTTGCCTGATTTCTTTAATCTCTATACTCAATTTCCAAGTCCTAATCAGCTACTATGCGTTTTTATTCAGAGTGTGAATATGCTTGAAAGAGCAAAATAATACTCACATTTAAGGACAGCCAGTCCCATGATATTTAGAAGGTCCTGGATCTGAAAAGCTTTCAGAGGGCTGAAGGGCAGCACTTAAAGCAGGCAAGCACATGAAGGTAGTTTATTGACATAAGAATACATTTGCATTGGGCTGTGCATACAACCGTCATCTAATAAAGCATTTGGCAGCCTAAGATCCTTACCTTCACATATTACATACACACGCATACACACACACACACACACACACACACACCTCTGACACAGCACACCTAGTAACCTAGAATCCCCATCAGCATTGAGCAGCATACCCCACTCTCAAAATAGGGTAGGTTATTCCTCCCCCTAACAACTACCCAATTAGACTAGATCTAGTCAATCCCTTGCTTATGTCTAGGTACAAGGGTAGGAAGGCTGATGCCGCTTAAACTGGTTTCAGGTGCATGCCCATAAGTGAAAACTTTCAGGAAAAATTTCCTATCTTATGCCTACTTTGTGATAGGGCATGCATATGCTTAAAATCAGATGCATTGTGGGAAAAAGTAGAGAAATGGGTCTATAGCTTAAGCTGTAGATCAAAATAAAGAACCACCCAAACTATATCCCTTAGCAACTAAACTCTGATTCTCAGGAAAGGAAGCCCCAGTGATTGCTGGAGCCCTCACTCACACGACCTGCTGTCAATCTTTATACTTTATTCTTTTCTAATATATGATACCATTTTTCTTTTTTGTAAAGTTTCTTTGCTATTTTACAATCTGGGTGCATCTTTATTTTTTATTGAATAAAGTTACAAATCACATTAAAACTAGCAGAGTTTTCGGTTACCAGTAACACTCTCAAACTTTTAATATACTCTTCTCAGCTGGCCAGAGTCCACCCAATGCTCAGAAAATATCATTCTCTATTCCCATAAGACAGGTGGAAGAGAGTCTTACCCTACTAGTGCAAAAAAAAAAAAAAATCCTATAAGGAAAACAGAAACCCAGCTGTCCCACTAACCCACAGCAGCCAGAAACTGTGTTCCTACTAAGTGACGTTGTTGTAGTACCCTGAGCCTCACCATGCAACAGACCACTGCCCTGAGTGGTTATTCAAGAATGGGAATGTTATACGTGCGAAGAGCCAAACCATTCTACCCAACCCCAAAACTGCTGGATTCTGGTGTATTGTATACACAATGCTCATGGACACACTCTCTCTCTCTCTCTCTCTCTCTCTCTCTCTCTCTCTCTCTCTCTCTCTCTCTCTCTCTCTCTCTCTCTCTCTCTCTAACCAAGCACAGTGTTTTCTTTTCCTGAACATCTAGGGGAAGCCTGTCTTGAAAGCCAAGTAGATCACAGGAAGAAAGATAAGCATTTTGCTGATCCAGCCATCTGACTGAACAGCTCACAAAATGAAATGAGTCAAAGGAATTTTAGCTAATCAAATTCCCGTGTATATTTTATGACAGCAGTCAGTGCCATTTGGCCGGTTATTAGAGAGCGAGGAAGCTGGGTATAGGCAGAGGGCTGTAACCTCAGCACTCAGGGGGTGAGGGGCGGAGGGCATGGAATCCCACCCCACAACCAACCTCAATCAATGTTTAGGTTAGGACAACAACTTTAACTACAGGCAAGTAGCTGGTTTTGGTAGCGACCTTCACAAAAACGTGCACAGCATGCACAGCTTCTCCAGATAGCCTACGAGTTGCCAGAATACCTGTGTTCATTGCAGCTGTTTTCTCCCATGTTATAAGCTGAAGAAGCTGAAAACCTTGTGTTACTAAAGGGTTTTTTTTTTTTTTTCCTTGTTTCCACCACAGGCATTTTTTTTTTTAATTTAATTTTATTTTATTTTATTTTATTTACATTTCCGATGATTCCCCTTTTCTTTGGAAACCCCGTGTCCGCTCCCCCTCCCCGCCTCTGTGAGGGAATTCCTCCTCCCACCTACCCGCCCACCCATTCCCATATTCCCACCTTGACATTCCCTTTTACTGGGGCCACTAGCACCCTCAGGCCCAAAGTCCTCTCCTTT